>CAUYPK010031133.1:0-83998 GCA_963574355.1 Loris lydekkerianus
ACTTTCCCTATAATTCCTGTCCCCCTTAATTGTATTTTACAAAAGTAACTCAACAACAGCAAGCCCAGTTGCTTATGACTCTTGGGAATGACTCTGGGTAATGTTCCTAAAAAAAAAAAAAAAAACCAAAAAAAAAAAAACCAAAGAAAACCAATATTCGTCTTATAGGGATCCCCAAAAGTGATAAAGTGGCTTCACAAGGCAGAGTCTCTTCTCCATGAGATGATGAAGGAGAACTTTCCAGACATGCCAAGAGATTCTGAAATACTCTGATTTTGATCATCATTAGTACAGAGGGATAAACTGAATCTTTAAGCCTTGCTCACCTCAAAGGATGGTTATATAGTTAATATGATCATAGAAAGCCTGAGAAACACAGCAGGTGCTCAGTAGTAATCTATATGCTATCTCATTCAGCCAGAGTTCATCTGCCTGGCCTACTTCCAGGCACCCATAAATTAATGAAGTCTATAAAAGTCTGTGCCCACCTTCTCCCCACCACCATCCCCTAACCCTGTGGGGTCTGCCTGAGAGGGTTACCAGTTCACACCTCTCTTCAGCCAGCAGCTGAGTTGGCCAGAGGGAGACCTGAGAAGAGGGATGTGAGAAGTGAGAGGGCTCAGGAAGAGGAGGGCTGAGACCAGCCTCAGGACACAGGTGCTGCCTGACAAGAAACACCACCAGGAGAGGTCACTCTGAAAGGCCATCCCAGAGGGAGAAATGCCTACAGCACCAAGTACTTCAAAAAAAGGCCACAGTGGGCCAGGAGGACAGCAAACCCACAGATTCCTCAGGGAGCCATCAAGATTCCTCAGGGAAGCATCAAGGCTGAGAGCTCAGGCAGACCAGGGTTCAAACAGTAGCATCCCCATTGCCCATGTGTGCAACCTCAGTGGGACACAGAACATGCTTAACATGCATCTTCTCTTGGGTAGATCACAGTGGGAATTTCTGCCTCAAGAAGTATCAAGGGTATGGTGAGTTAGCATGTGGAAGCCTGTCCATGGAGACATCCTCAGAGGAGATGCTCAGAATGTTTTTGTTCTCCTTGGAGAACCCCAGGGGCCCCTCGTGGCCTCACTCCTCTTTACTGCCCCCATTCCACACCACATACTTATATATGTTCCTCATCCCACACTCCTAGCATGCCCCCACCTCTTACTTCCGTCATCTAAACCCAATGGCAACTTTCAGCTCAGGCTGTATGATTGATTACCTATTTAGTTCTTCTCCCAGGGTTCTTGGAAATATCCTGCTCATGAGATGACCGTGACTGCTATCACCGGCACCTTTTAGATACACACATGCATGTATGTGCACACACACGCACACACACATTTCCTAGATTTTCAGAGGGAATTTTAGTGGCAATCACATCTTTAAACAAATGGGGAAAATTTCACTTGGGAATCAGCCAATTCAGGAAAAAGCTATAGAAAGGTTAGGGGGGCAAATAGGCCTTTCCAGGGTGCATAGAATCTGCACCCTAGGTAAGAAGACTGGCCCACTTTTAAGAAGGCTCCTGGAAACATTTGTAGTCTCCATAGAAACATAAGTAACCCTTCATGAGCACTGACCATGTGCCAGGCACTGTGTTGTCAGCTTTAGCACAGTTTATAATGTGATCACTTCGGCTACTACAATGTGCACTGAATCCATTAGAGAGTGGTTGCTTAAAGGTTTGGTTGTCTGTCCCAGGTCACACAGCTAGTGAGCCATGGACCCGTGGAGTAACAACGGTGCTGTGCTAGGGAGCAGGGTACAAGAGGCGGTGTGCTAGGGAGCCCAGGGCATGAAAGGAGTTCTTTGAAAAGTGCAGGTGACTTCTGAGCCCTCTGACCATCAGCACCATTTGCCCCCCTCCTTGTCCTCTAGGATCGTAACTTCGACTTGATGTAACTAAGATTCCCTGCCCAGACAGTGAGATCCCAACCATCTCAGAGTGGCCAGGACCATGCCAAGATACTGCCCTCAAAGACTGGGTTCCCACCCCTCCCCACTGCCAGTTCTGGCTCACCAGCTGACCCAGGAGAATCAGAGGAAACAATGTACTTTTAGTCCATAATGCAGTAGACAGATTCTAAGTGATGAACAAAATTTATAATAAATTGCAATAGTATTGATTTTAGGAAATAAAAGAAAACATTTTTCTGTTTAAGTGCCATGAGTTCTCAGTCTGGGTTGTCAGAGAATGGACCATAATAAGTACCTATAAGTAAAAGGACAAAGTTATCTAGACACAATACAAGTTTAGAAATGTAAATAAACATTAGAGGTTGTCTAGATCAGTGTTTTTCTATATGAATAGTACGACTTTGGGAAAAATATTGCTTTTAAAAAATAACAAGAAAAATCCACCATGAATTAAATAATAGCACAAGTATATTTTATTACTTACAATATCCACAAGGACTTGAAAAGAAAAAATGTTTATCTTTATCTGTCTATATATGCACACACACACACACACACACACATATACATGAGTAACACTCATTTCTCTTGTAGAGTCTTTGGTAATTGCATATAAATAAAACTTTTTCCACCTAATGAAAAAATGATGAGAAGTAAAACAAAATATTAGAAAACTACAAAAATAACTCTAGAAATATTTTAGAAATAAGAAGATTTAGCAATCAGCAAGCATCCCCTGTCACTCCCCCTAAAATTTAAAGCCTAAAACACAAAATATGTACATAATTTTATCACCAACTCAAGTCAGTCCTTAAACTATAAAGTCCAGTAGTCAAAGGTATGTTCTTTGCATAGTTTGACTGACATGGTTTTGAAGAAATTTGAAAGAAAAGAGTGTTCAACAGGATGGATTAACTTCTGAAATGTTTAAATAGCACCAAATATCAATGGATTATGACATAAAAGAATTGTTTTTCATCATGCTACAGGCCACCAGGGATTGGGTTGTGGGTAGTAGATACTTTCCTGTACTCAGGATTTCAGAGACCTTCCACCAGCCCCTGGGGCCTGACAGCTTTCCTCTGCAAACTCTGAATACAGTGGCTTATGAGGCCACAGAACTAGTTGGGAATTGTGCAGAAGGTTTGGGCCAGAGCTGAGGGACAATGCATACATCACTTTTCCCACAGTCCTTTGGCCAGAGCTCTATCATATGGCTGACCTAATTGGAAGAGGACAGAGAAAAGGAGTCTAAACCAACAGAAAAGAAAATTTGGTGAACACCCAGTCAGTGATAGCTGCCACCCCAACTAAAAACCAAAATGTAAAACCCTAGAATTAGTATTCTCATCCAAAAAAGACCACAGAGGCACCAGAAACAGTTATCTCAAATAGCATCTTCAAGTGGGATTTGCCTACCATGTGTACCAAGAACTTTCCAAATGCACCCTGACATAAGACACTCTGAAGAATTTAGTTTTCTGATTGATTTCACTCTCTCATAAACTCATCTTCCTGAGAATTGGTCTACATGTTCATGTAGTTTTCATTTACTATTTCACTTTCTCCCACTCTACAAACAGAAGACATGTCACAAATGCCAGTCTGAAAGCCTCATGGAAAGGTTGCAGGAAAATGAGGCCCAATGGAGAGAAACACCTGAATATCGGTGTTTATAAGAGGAAGGGCTTTATTTCAGTCATCAGAGCCATGGAGGACTAACATCCAAAACTGCCATGCTCCCCTACTGGCTCTGTCTTTTCCCTTTTTTCTTCAGCCAATGGCTCCTTGTCCATGGGTAGCCTTTCATTGGTCAGTTTGAATTGAGCTGGAGAAGGCAGGTGTGGACTTTTACAGAAGCAGAAGCAAGCATTAGTTTCAAGATCCTAGGATGTTGAGTTTCTACAGATTCTTAAGAGCTGAGTCACTATGGGGAGGACTTTTCAGGTGTGTCCCGGAGGCTTCTGTGAGTAGCCTTTTGTTTGTTTAGACTTTATTTTTACCAGGTATCATTGCTCAGAAATATTAACCAAAGCACCACAAGTCCTGAGAACAATGATATTCTCCTCTCTTGAACTTTATGCTATAGAGAGTTGAAATGTGGCATTTGTGCTCCCTATATTGCTCTAAGGGAATGCCCTTGGATGGAAATGGGCTCTTGGCTGGTATTTGGAAAATGTAGGCAACAAAGTGACCTGTTTCCTTGCTCTTTAATATGACAAAAGAAAAAAATAATGATAATGAAGTACTATACTGCTTTCTTTTTTTCAATATGTGAATGATTAACATATTTATATGCTATGCACACACACATACAGAGACACATATAATTTATAATCATTTGATGAGTGTAGATAAAAATTTTAGTACACTTAAACAAAATTGAGAAAGTGAATGACTCAGATGCCTGGGTTATAAATCCTTCTTTGATTGAAATAATTTCCAGTTCTTCATTTACCACAAAATTGAAATAGGATCTATTGAAGCTGTCAGAATGCTAGAGTACCATGTGCTTATTTTTTGGCACATTACTCAAAAAAAGTTCAAAGATTTAAGGAACATTACTATAATAAAACTTCATTCATTTCCATATTTTTATTTGTGTGAACTAGTTTCCTTAATGCTAAAAATGAAACACTGTTATCATTGTAGCAATAAATAATATCCTGCAATGCATCCATGAACTAACTGAAGAAAAGCACCTTATTCTCCAATGAAGAAATACATTTCTGTCAAAATTACATATTTTTTATTTAATACTTTGCTTATCAAAATTTATTATGTAATTTTGTTATTTTGCTCCAACCAATAATTCTACACAATCTTTATAATTGAAGATAGTCCTACTAGATTATGTGATTAAATATCTTTTTAGTCTCAGATTTTGTGTGTCATGATTTCTCATCCTTTTTTTCTCATCCTATTTTATCTTTCCTGAACATTCTTATTCATGAGAAATTTGGAGAGTCTACATGAGGTGATTGTAACTAGATTACCTGGTTTTATCTTAATTTTACATCTCTCTTAAGTTTTGTAATATATATCTTACCTCATCTGTTTTCAGTCCTTTACTGTATTTTAACATAATTTTTTAAATGTTTAAGTTTTAAATATTCTTGTTCTAAAATAAATTCATCCATTCAATTATTTTCAGTATTATCAGTTTTCTCCTTCTTTTATTAATAAAATCTCTCAAGTTCTTATATTATTTTGCTTTTCTCTAAATTTTATTCCACTGTTTTCAACTGCTTCATGTCTTAGTTTTAGTTTTTAGTTTCAAGTGTATTTTCACTTATTTTTACCCATTATCATCTCTTTAAAAATTCTTCTAACTGGGGTGTGGTGACTGAGGTTTATACTAGCCTGCAGTTTACTTGCCTATAACCAGAGTGATTTCTTTTACTTTTAGGCAGTTACATACATACAAGGCTCATCCTAGGAGCCACAATAAATAAGCATACATAGGAATGACAAGAAATTTGGTACTTTTGGAGTGAAAGGTAAAATATAACACATAGGATGAGAAATGGCTGTAGGAGACATTGGAACGGGAGGCAGAGGCCAAACCGAATACACCCAATCCTCTTCCTACAAAACCCCCCACCCCCAGAGTTCACACATATTCTTGTTTCTGCAGCTTGGGCACAGCCCTCCTCACATTGTTTGGCAGTTATTTGTTCCTAAACCTCTGGGTAAGAGCTTCTGAGACCTAATACTTCTGTCTCAGTCCCTGTGGCACTCCCAGCACCTAGAACAGTGGAGGAATTCAACCAATGTTATCAAATAGAAGGATGAATGATACTCAAGACAAGAAACAAGAGTTACAAAGAGGGAAATGGAAATGGTATGGTGTGTGTATATAAGGTTGGGTAATTAAGTTCACGAATTCATCCTAGAAAAAGTGCTTCATATCTCATTGCTGAACAACTGTGGTCACCATCATAGTACTTCCCTTAGAAAGCTATGCACTGAAGCCAGGGTCTTGTTCACCCTTGAAAGAAACTTTTCTAGGATGACTTTGTTAACTTAATTGTCAGACTTGGTACGATGACAGCTCTGATGACGATTTCAGAAAAAAGAGTTCCAAATTGCTTCATCTACCCTCATTTATGAAAAAACTCAAGAGTCATCACTGACCCTCTTCCTCAGTTTCCTATCCAAGTTCTGTTGATTCTGCTTCCCAAGTTCACATCAAATCTACCTTCCTCTCTGTTTCCAATGCCACCTCCTTGCCTGGCCCCAATTCTCCCCATCTCTGTGGTCTTTTCATGGGCTTCTTAGTTTTCTCTCTTAATCTTTTCCTGTTGGGTTTTGGTAGTTGTCTGTGTTCTTGGTTCTTGGTGTGCTCTTGGCTGAAGAATGACCAGGCACACCAAAAGCAAGATGAGCACAAAACAAGATTTACTAAGGAGGAGAAAGGTAGGTCTACAAAGAAATTACAAGATATAGGTCTACAGAGGCAGATACATTTGTCATAGATGGTGAACGGCTCCTTGTCATGACAAAAAGGTGTCTGGTTAAGGTTTGGGTCCTGTTTTATACTGTCTGGATTAGACCCTCCCCGTGGCTCTTTAGATGTCACCATGGAACCATTTTTATGAACAATTAATGCCATGAAAGTTAGCCTTAGGTTACTCTAAGTCACTTCCCAATCCTATTGTGCCTGGGTTACCTGGCCCAGGCTGGGGAATTCTCTGAGTTCTTGTGCAGATTAGCAGGTGTTCCTCCTCCCCCCAGGTGTGTTTGTTACTAGGGGCAGGATTAAGGTGGGGCAGCACAAGGACTGGGCCGCCCTTGTCCTTCTTCCCAAGTGGGGCGATTGCTCCAGGTAGCACCAAGGTGAGGTACCCACTTTGTCTCCAAGACAATCTTAGAGATCCCTTGCTTACTATCTAACATTTCAACTCATTCTCCATTTGGAAGCCACAAAGGTCTTTGCAAAATATGGATTTTATCCCTCTTGAACCCCAACAATTTTTGTAAAAGAATCTTTCTATTACACTTAATATGAAGACCATAATCCCTAACATGCCACTAAGTCACTATGTGATTCAGTTCTCATTCTGATGGGTTCACCTCTTGCTAGCCTCCTAATTGTTCACTGTGCCCTGTGATACTGGCTTTTCCAGTTCATGGAGTGTGTGCTCCTGGCTCTTGCTCTTTCCCCTCTTTTGAATGTGCTTATCTGTCCTTCAGATGCCTGAAGCTGCTGTCCTGCTGCAGTTAAGAGGAGGAGAGTCAATCAGAGTGTAAGAGAAAATGACAGCTTCCAAGGACACTAGAAACATGTTGTCAACAACTGAAGTTATATTACTAATGTCACATGAGCATGGAAAAGTTGCCTGGAGGATGCAGTGCATGCACACACATGAACACACACACACTTACCCCAATTCTGTTTTGTAAAAAAAAGTAAAATTAATATGTAAGCATCCCATTGAAATTTCAGGGAAGCAAGAATATTGTCTTTTGTTTAGAGTTATGTCTTCGTTATACTTACTGAAATTTCTGTAGTTTGTCTCCCACTATTTTCCCAAACTCTATTTTTCACAAGTTAAAATTTCTTATTGTGTGTATATATCATATGTATATACACACTCATACACTTACACAGAAATAGAACTATTAAAGAACCTAAACCTTGTGTTTGATACAGAAACAAACCTACACATCAATGTAGTGACACTGTTTTCAGGATGAAAATGATATTCTTACCTGTCGGCCCACCCTTCTAAGTTCTGAGATTCAACATTCATCCAGCTAAAAAACTGTTACCATGAATTGCCTAAAACTTGTGCCTCTCTAAGACACAAGGGGGCAGTGTAGCCTAAGAAGTGACTGTGATTAGCTAGGTTAGCCCTGAAACTTGAGTCTACCAAATTAAATAAACCAGCATAATGTTTAAGTTTGTGTGCCTTACCCAAGTTCTTAAGCCATTAAATTGTTACCGGATAAAAAGGACCAGGCTACCTGTCACTGTCAGTCAATATGCAGAGATGAGGATAGGTCCACCAAACTTTGTCAGAAGGCCAGGATTCTGAAGAACAGTGAGAGTAGCCTCTCCAACACCCTTTTGTTCTTCCATTTCCAAAATCACAGTTTTATACATAATGGTTTAAAGCAAAGACCACATTACCTCTTATTTTAAATACTAAACAGCAAAACTTAGTAACAATTTATTACAACAATCCTCCTAAAGCAAGGACCACATTAACTCTTATTTTAAATAATGATCAACATAACTCAGTGACCTACCGCAACACTTCTATTACAATATCAATTGCCTAAACTAATCTTCCAAAAGTATTCAAGATGGGCATCTTTAGGGTGGGAGCTAAATTTACAAAACAATAAGAATGAGAGACTGGAGGCAAAGGTCAGGCAGGACCTAGGACCAGATCAGCCCTGTCCTATAGGCCCTAGGCTGGCTGATTGCATCTTATTCTCACTACATGTGCTTTCAAGATCGTCATGGCTTCAACCTCATTTCCAGAATGAGCAAAGCTTCATGGCCTTTCAGTGACACCATTTTATCTGGCTTATTAACATTCAAATTCTTTTCAGCTGAGAGGCTGTTTACTAAAAACACAACTGTGTTATCTAACTCAGCATAACCCAAGGCATGTTTAGCTTATTTTAGGAAATAATGAGATTTGACTCTGATATTTGTTTCCAAAATTCTGGAAACTATGGACCTTTCATGGGAAGGATGTTTAAGGGACAGAATGGCCTAGACGAATTACCTGCGTTTACATGGTAGGTTCTCAGGCCTGTGAAAGCACATATAGTGAGAATGAGATGGAGTTTGTCAGGTTGGGGCAGACATGACACAGCTGATCTGGTCATTGTAGGTCCTGCCTGACCTTCACCCTTGTCTCCATTCTTACTGTTTTGTAAATTTAGCTCCCACCCTAAAGATGCCTATCTTGAATTTAGGAGATTAAGAAAATTAGGAGATTAATTTTTGAATTGAAATGTTGTTTTGAGTCTTGGGTTATGTTGATTATTGTTGTTTAAGATAAAGATTACCACGGTTTTTACTTAGAACTTTCAGGTATAAAATCGTGATTTTGGAAACAGAAGAACAGAACAGTCTTGGAGAGGCTACTCGCACTGTTCTCCAGAATCCTGGCCTTCTGGCAAAGTTTGGTGGGCTTATCCCGGTCACTGCACATTGGCTGACAGCGACAGGTGGCAGTACCCTCTTGGTCGGTAACACAGTGACATATGAGGAAAAAAGCAGCATTGTTTTTAGAACAAGGTTTCAATCTGTAAGCATGGATCTATTTTTCTGAATCAAATGAGGTTTTGACACATGAAAAGCTGTTTAATTAGCACAACAGAGCATTAAGACAAAGGCAAAATTATGTTCTTTCTTCATCCATAGATGTTAATTGATTTTAACAGAATGAAAATTCCAGTGGTTTGGAATCAATTGCTTGGAGTTCTGCATTGGTAAGGCTTCTGAGGTTATTTCTGGGCTTGGTCGTAAAAATTAGTGATGGCCTGCCATAAGAGATGGGGAATTATAAGGAAGGTTTTCACAAATTTACACATTTTCTATCTCAATATTACTCCCAATAGGTATCATGTCCTCTCATTACATTTCAGGATCTGTTTTATACAAAGCACTATATTGATAACTACAGAAGATATAAATATGGAAAAGAAATAGGACAGTCCTTGCTCTCCAGAAAATGATAACACAAGTGTAGCAGGGATGAATTAAGATCTATGTCATTTGAGGTAGAAGGGTGCATTAGAGCATTATGAGGATTAATCAAGCTAAAGGTAATTTTTATTTGGGGAGATCAGTGACTAAGTCCCAGAGAAGGTAGAACTTTTTGCTGAGCCTTGGAGAATAACTAAGATTTCCACAGGTAAAAAGCACATAGAAGAAATGTCATAAAAAAGGAGTCATAAACAAAATTAAGAATAGACCAAGCTCAGTCAAGGAGCAGACACATGTGAAGGTGGGTGGTGCGACATTGTGCTGGCAGTAATAGATGTCACTTCATAACAAACTTTGTCCTCTGGAAAAGACACAATTAATATATTTCCTATATATTTGTTCCTTAAATAGAATTGCCCATTAATTTTGCATCTCTTCATGGCTTAGGATTCATGAATGCGAACGTTTTGACATTTACATGATCTCTTTATCCTGAGCACGGTCGGGGGAGTGGGGGACAAGGCAGATGTTGTGTGAGGTAGCAGATGCACCCAGGTATCCCTGCACATTCTCTTATGCTCATGGACAGGTGTTGTGTCTTACTCTGTGAGAAGCCCACTGGATAAGAACCCAGTGGACAAACTTCTCCATCGGAGGAGAATATATGCACTGGCAAACTTGCTCGTCCTGTTTCTCTTGATAAATCTTCCACCACAGGTCATTGGAAGTGAATGTTATGGTTCTAGGAAAAGTCTGAAACAGAAGGAAATGCCCTTTTGCAATAGATTTTGCAATAGATTCCTAAGGAAGGAACCTACAGGTGGTTGCAAAATCCCAGAGAAGAATCAGTGACAAAAATGAAGATGGCTTTGGGGCGAATATAAATGACTTTGAGAATGGGTGCCTAGGAAAATGGCCATAGTGCTGCTGGAGGAATTTCTCTGTGCTGGATGTAAGATTCTTTTTGCCTCAGTCTTTGAAGAATGAAACCACGGACCATGCAGATAGTGACAGGACAGAGTTTATTGACAGAGAAATAACTAGACAAGAAAGGCAACTAAACCTCTGGCAGTGGAGGTGGGGAGGAAGCGGAGTGGGAAGCTCACGTGGGCATCTTGTCCGGGGTCTCATATACTGCCTGTGAGCAGAGAGTCTCTGGAATGTATGTCATCCTTGCCTGGGGGCCAGCAGGCAGAAAACATTCTGTCCAGGTTGATTAGCAGATGAATGTGATCTTTACAGTCCCTGTCTCAAGTGAGGCAGTACAGTGCATGTTTTCACTCCAGGAGAGGACTGCAGAGATGAGATTCTAGTCAGGCTCTTTTATTCTGATCTTGTTTAAGTCCAGAGAATGCAGTCTGGAAAGGCCTGTTTGCTGAGGCTTAGAAAATGGGGAGTTTCCTGTTCAGCTCTGAATAGGGAACCCTGTCTCAGTAGCAAAAATAGAAAAAAATCAGGAAAAGGACAGTATGAAAGCAGCAGAAGAATTTGAAAGTAGGGCTTATAGGGTCTTCAACACACTCTGATGAAAAAGTCCAACAGGGAGTTGGGAATGAAGGTAGAGGATTGAGAGAGTGACAGGGACAGATTTATAGATTCAGGAGTCAAACTGATAAAGTTGGTGGTTAACATCCTAAGAAAGGGTACAATTTATAGGAAACATTTTTTGAGAAAGAGAAAGAGGCTGCTGGCATAATCTTAGGGAAAGTCCTCTGAGAAGAAGTGGTAGACAATGGCAAAACAGGGAAGTATAAGGTCAAATACAAATCAGGAAAATGCACTGCACACAGGCAAAGAGCAGAGAGTTTCTAAATAAAAATGTGTGGCCATTGTAAAAGGCTTCAGAAAGTTCAAGAGCAATAGGCCTGTGGAAACATTATCATGCTTTGGCAGTTTGGATATCCATCTATTTAATGGCTGGATTTCATCACTTATTTTCCAGGAACGTTGAATTTGAGGGTATTTTGTGGTGGTAAGAGGACAAAGTTCAATGTTGGAAACAGGTTTCAAATGGAAGAAGAAATATGTCTCCTCAGATATCAGGGAAGAATAAAATGATGGTAGAGGGTCAGATAACCACAGAGGTGGGAAGCAGAATAATTAGGGAATGTTTTCCCCACATGGACCATGTCTTTTTCATGCCTTAGTTGACAGACATGGAAAAGGAAGTAGGAAGTTGAAGAAAGAGCCATCCATTTGGATCAACTGGTGGGATGGGAGGAAGAGGCCCTCGATGAGCAAAGGTCCATGGAAGACTGAGTATGGGTGTACTAGTGGCTATTTCTGTGCAATCCTAAGACTTTTCCCAGCAATGCTTCATGGCATGATTTCAGTAAAGGCCATGATACTGGACTTAAAGGAAGAGGGACACTAATAGTCTGGTATGTTAAGAAGACCCATGCTATTTTTGTTGGTCCTGAAATCTGTGTTGGATGAAATGAGCATGGCTAAGCTATGGGGAATTCATTATGGTAATGTGCAGGCTCTGTGAAGAAGTACACCAAAAAAACCTGTGGGAACAATGTGATATATGGAAAAAACCACGCAGCAATACAGTCAGAGGACCTCAATGCAATCTCCTTTGTATCTTACTAGCTCTGCAAACTTTATGCAAAAAATTTAACCCATCTGAGTTTCCATTTCTGAGTCTCAATCAGAAATAAGGACTATTAAGTCTTTCCACATAGTTTTGTTATAAATGTTGGAACCTAGAAACCTGATGTATTTTCAGAAAATGCTAACTGAATTTTAAAATCTGTTGTACTAAAGCAGTATTCTATATTTCAGATTTTTAGCTGCTTTGATTGCATGTATTTGTCTCCACTGTTATACTTATTTAGTATCCTTTTACCTTTGTGTCTTAAAGTTTGAAATCTTCCTTTATCTAATGAATCATAAGAGATGCTGCTAAAAGGGCAATGACCATAAATGAACTCCTTCCATAATAGTAGATTTCCAGATGAGGTGTTTCTAAAAGCTCAGATTGGCTGAATCTCTCATTCAGGTCTACAAAACAAAGGATGCCATCAAAAATCCACAGAGAATCCAAGTTGAATATTGTGAGCTAAAGATGTGGTTAAAATATATATGAAGTTAAAATATACAAATGAGGAGAGTATTCCATAGTTATTATCACTTTTTCTTCCCCCAATGCAGCTTTTTGTGTTCTTTGAATGTAACAAAATTAAAATGAATACTTATAAGTCTCCTAGATCAGTCTTAAAAATAAATCAGCAGCTAAGGCCCACTTCTTCCATCTAGGATACTGCAGGGCCTTCTCTTGCCTCATCTGGCCTTGCTGAGGGTACTTGGAGCTGGTCAAGCCTAGAAGCCAAGTTGTTGATCCTTCGCTCATCCCCAATGCACAGCCCTAAGGCATCCTGACTTCTAACCCTTTGACAAACACCCAATACATTTAAAATGTTGGCCAAAAGTACTTTTTTTACTGGAAATGGATCAAAGGAAATAGAATTGATCATGTAAAGTTACAGCCAATGGGAAACAAACTGACGGCTTGCAGGTGTAAGTGGGTTCCTATCTGCCTCAAGAACAGAGATTTGTATGGAAATCACAGACTTAAAAATAGTTATCAACCATCTCCACCCTCTCTTTATATCCTGCAGGGTCTACAGTCACAGCAATGGGAGGGATAGCATGCCTTTTCTATTTTAGAAGCTCAGTGAATATGCTCATGATAAAGCTTGCAGTAGGAAAAGAAGAGAATTAGCCTTCTCTGAGCATTGTGTTAGCAATGCTCACTGACCTGCCCTTGCACAGTTGGTATTATAAACTAGAGGGGGGAAAATAAATGATCATAAATCCTGGGGAAGATCAGGTGGAATGGACAAGGGGAGGGATGGTGGTGGAAGAAAGAGAGACATTTATTTATACTGTTCTTTTCTTACAGGGATCACTCCAGCCTAAGAATTGAATTATGTTGAAGATAAAAGCTGCCATTTTGAAGATTCTGTGTGTTCTTTATACTTATAGGTGTGGGACACAGAGTAAAGGCCCACTGTTTAGCAGAGTGAGTTCATATGCCTTTAAAAAATGCCCAAAACTCATGCGGCATGGAGTGTGAGAAATGGACCTCAAGGCACATTCCCAGAAATTTGAAATGGAGCAGGGGTGGGGAAAGGCATTGGTAGAAGAAGTCCAAGAAGACAGAGGCAAATCTGTGCCTAAGGAAGTCACAGTCTGGGAGAAACCCTCCACAGAGGGAGACTAGTAGTTTGCTATTATCTGATTTTTAGGTTAAGCAGTTGGCTTTGCTGTGCTGTCACCTTAAACCTTCAGGAAAAGTCTGTTCTATGCAGTGGCCTTGTGTTGGGAAAACTTTGGAAGAATAAAGCAATTGGGCACAGGGAATGAAATATAGTGTATAGGGACAGAATAAAGGACAGCCATTGTAGAAAGTAAGATGTGGGGAGGGGCTAGGAGAGTCAGAGGAAGTGGGACATGAGAGCAAGAAGTGGCCATAATCTATGTGTCAGGATCCAGAAGCTGTCTGCGTCTTCGGTTCTTGGTATGCTCTTGGCCAAAGAATGACCAGCCACAAAATAGGGTAAGCACGAAACAAAGTTTACTGAGGAAGAGAAAGATAGGTTTACAGAGTACGAAGTTTTACAAAGCAAGATACGTTTTCCACAGACAACACTAGGCCCCGTTGTCACAACAAGAAAAAGGTCTTGCTTAGGGACTGGGGTTCTGTTTTGTACAACCTGGATTGGGCTCACCTCATGGTTCAGAGGTTATCTTGGAACAGGAGTCTTACTGAACATGTGGACCTCCCATGAGGCTCTCTGAAAGCACATGGTGAGGTGTGGATGGCAATGCAGATTTAAACTCATGTTATGATAGCCTCAAGGCTGTTCTAGGTCACCCTTAAGACTCTATACAGCTTGGCTCGTGGGCTAGAGAGTCCTCCAATCTTTTTGTGTTTGGCACACTAAATTCTGAATGGCAGATTGGTAGGGTGGTCCCTCCTCCCCAGATGTGATTAATCAGGGTTCAGGTGAACTGAGATGGAAGGCTGGGGACTTGCCCTTGTCCTTTATCCCTAGGACAGCCAGTGTGAGGGCACAGATGAAGGGATCCTTCAGGAGAGGGATGTTGGGTTTCCCACTGAATATAGGAATATGTATTAAATATTAAAGTGCACGGTTAAGCAGAAACCAGTGCCTGTGGGAACAGCCAGATAGACAATACACAGTTAAATTATTAACTCCTTTTAACTGGACTCGAAGAAGATTATCTCCCTGATGTCATGGAATTAGTAAGGAATATTGTTTTGAACTCAAAAGCCTAACTTGTTTTTACTACACTTCACTCTCTTTCCAAGAAATATGTGTAATAGCTAATATTTATTGAGTCCTTGCTATATAGCCAGATTTGTGCTACACTGATTCAGGTATTATTATTATACTCATTTTATAGCTGAAGAAACTAAAGTATAAAGAGATTATGTAACTCAGTAAATCTCCCAGAGCAAACAAAAGACTTACTTACAAGTTTTGCTTACTCTAAATTCCCAATTCCTAACTAGTAGCTAGAAAGTAGTTAGTGGAATGCTATTAACAGAGTTGGTAACGTAGGTGTTAACCTACTGACTAACCCCCTATTGTTATTCACTTTAACAAATTATTTTACTGTCTTTGTAGGGAAGAAGAGGTTTTTTAAAAAAGCTATCACCTACACAATTAGGAAGCAAATTGAAAAGGGTAAGTTATACTGCTAACCTTGACAAGATATTCAGGGTGGAACAGTGCTAAACTTTAGGTGAAATCTAACTTTTCTCAAATGAATCACAGAATTCCCTAGAAGAAAAAGATGACTCGTGACAAAGAAAAGTCCTTTAAAAGCATCTTTTTATTTACTATAGCATTTCTATACAGTACATCATGTCAAAAACATGTGAGGCGTTTTACAAACAGTGCAAAATCTCAACATCTATACATCTGCTCAATTAAAATATTAGCAAAGATTGAAAAATCATATTATAGGGACAAATGTTCCTTTCTCTCCCAGGAATATGGCTTCCAACATCAAGAAGCATAGACAGGAAAGCACTACCACATGGAGTCTCAATATCTAAGACAGAACTATCAAGATATTAATGAGAAATATCATTTGAGGAGGCCATTACCTCCACAGGCCTCCCTAGGGTGGAGCCACATGTCTCTGTGTCACAAGTGCTAAAGCATCCACATGCAGACAGGTAGAAATTACCTATTGAATTAACCTAATTTAGATGCAGTAGACACCATCAGCTTGAAGAAGGGTCTTCTTGTCCAGAAACCAGGCAGGGAGCTAAGAATTATAATTACCTCCCTTACAACAAAGTCACAGTGATTTGTCTTTTTGTTTAGCAATTAAATTTCCCTGAAATACATTATAAAGCACATTATAAATAAACTGCTCAATAGCACAATGGGCACTAAACTCTAGAGCTTGCTCAACATGAATAGCTGCAGTTTATTGGAAGTGAATGGCGAGCAATGAGAGGAGAGAATATGAAATCTTTTACAGTCCAGCCTTGAAGGTTGTGGCTAGCAAGGAACAAACAGCTTCTTCTTTGTGGAGCTGTCCTGGAGAGCTTGTCCTACATGTGAGATGCTCTTAGCTACATCTGTTGTATACCTGTTACTCCCCAGACTGGGCAATAATAATTTAAGCCTACATTATCATTAATCTTCATCACAAAATGCAGAGTGAGGATTATAAATCCTACTTTCTCATTAAGCAAAATGAGGGTTTAAACAACTACACAATTAGGCCACTGACCTGCAATTAGTTATGGACAGAACAGGATGAAGATCAGAACTGCCTGAGAACAAACCTAGCTTCTTAGCTGCACAAGGCTAAGGGATTGAAAGCTGTCTCTGGTAACTGTTCCTTGCCATTTCATTGATTTAAGCCTTCAAGTAAAAAGTCTAGAGAGAAACACAGAAGGGTTGAAGAGGCCACCATGAAGGGAGGAGAGTTAGGAAGCCTCTATTCCACCGACAGCTGTGCGTGCAACTGGGACCCCAAAGGGCTTTAGATTTGTGGTCTGCTGAGAAGATGATCTGAAATTTTACTTCAAGGCATCTTTAGAGTTAATGGGAAAAATCTGGAAATAAGGAATTAAAACTAGGTTCTGCATTTTAGCCTCACCTGTTCTAGGACCACAAAACCAAACTGACCTCTCCTATGGTGAATCTCAAACCTGGACTCTTTAAGGTATGATTTTTAGCATCTTCTACTGTGGGTGGAAGTAAAGGATTAGTGGAAAGCTGTCAAATGCATCTCCTGCAAACTTTCAAATCCTTAACGCTATACTGAGGCTACTGGGCATGAGGCTCTTGATAAGAAACCAAACAGGTCTTGATTTTTTATTTAACTTGGATCTGCTTTGTAAAGCCCGAATTCTGAAATATCCTCGAACACAACAATTCACCATTCTTCTCTTCCCTTTAAGAGTGTTACAGTCAGAGCACAACTTTTGTTTTCAGTGAATTTACTTTGAAAGTTATGTTTATTGGAATTTTAAACAAATGCATTTAAATTTTACATAGGTATATGTAAAATTAAAAAAGACATTTTTATGAATGCATTTCTTAAATATGGTGATTATTAAACCAGTATTCTTAAATTTAAATTTTACATAGGTATATGTAAAATTAAAAAAGACATTTTTATGAATGCATTTCTTAAATATGGTGATTTTTAAACCAGTATTCTTATTGAGGCACTTCAACCTTTAAAGACAAAAAAAGTGGCACCGGGAAGAATTTCATTTTTTTTCTGAACAGTTTGTATCATTATCATTTGAATTTTGGTCCAGTTTAGATGCTGAAAGACCTATACCATAAAAGCCATATGAAACAGTCCTCTAACTAGTTTGGTGCTGGAGTCTGAGTTGATCCTGAATCCAACTACTGATGAGTAGATAAGAGAATGACAAAGGGGAAAATCACTAAGGCTTTTGATTTGCCTTAGTGGAGTCAACCATGCTAGTACCTGCCCCAATCACATCCAAGGGTCTTGGAGGTACATCCTCCTGTGGCCAGTGAATGCTGAGAAACACCAGGGTGGGCCCTCCTTCACTCCTTCTCTTCTTCCCCTGAGTCTATTTTCTGTTCCAGTTACGTGAGATGCTCTGGATCTTTTTCATTTTGATCCTCTGATCCAGCATCTTGTACTTTGCAGGATGCTCATCAGTTTTCTTTGGGACTGAAGGTGCGTAGGAGCTAGATGCATAAGCAGGACGTTTGAAATGACGCAAAGGAGGCTTGATGACTGGAGGCCATGGAAAGGAAGACAGACAACTATTAGCCTCATAATGTCATGGCATGACCTAAATATTGAGAGCAACTCCTTTTTTTTTTTTTTTAGACAGAGTCTCACTCTGCGCCCTGGGTAGAGTGCTGTGGAGTTATTGTAACAACAACTAACAACAAGCTGACAACAATCTTAAACTCTTGGGTTCAAGCAATTCTCTTGCCTCAGCCTCCTGAATTGCTGGTTCTACAGGTGCCCACCATGACACCCAGCTAGTTTTTCTGTTTTTAGTAGAGATGGGGTCTCACTCTTGCTCAGGCTGGTCTTGAACCCCTGACCTCAAGCAACATTCCTGCCTTGGTCTCCCCCAGTGCTGGGATTACAGGCATGAGCCACCGTGCCCAGAATGTAACTTCCTCTTGACCTGTTTGTTTCCTCCAAAAACCAGAAAACAAACAGGATAGGATTCTCACTGGGAACATAATGACAGATAGATGAATAAGCATATTATCACCTTGACTTTTCACTCAAATAAAGACACTGCCAATCTTAGATGTTTTGACAATGAACAGATAGACTTAAGAAAGTGAGAGGGAATAGTGGAGTCAAGTTTGGGAATAGCAAAGCAAACACAGTAAGCAGAGTCACACCATTAATAGCGTTTTGTGTTATATGTAAGCTTTTAGTGTTAGAAAGTGATGCTCAGTCCCTAAGTGCTAGAAAAATACAACAGTGAGAAGATATTTGCAAACACACATAATCTTATGTCCAAATATAGAAATAATTCTTAAACTCAACAAAAGGAAACAAATATTCCAATCTAAAAATGGGCAAAAGATCTTAATAGACTTCTCACCAAAGAACATACACATGTCAAATGAGCACAGGAAAATATGTTCAATAATTTTTGCCATTAGAAAATTGCAAATTAAGACAGCAATGGTAAACTACTATATACCTGTACAATGCTAAACTACAAAGGGGAAAAATGACGTTATGCATTGCTGGGGAGGATGCAAAGCAACAGGAACTCTCAATCTTATTGGTGGGAATGCAAAATGGTACAGCTGCTTTGAAAGACTTGAGAAGTGTGATTAGATTCTTATGAAGCTAGACATAGTCTTACCATACAGTGAAAGAATTGTGCTCCTAGATGTTTACCCACTTGATTGAAAACTTAGATCCACATAAAAACTTGCACATGAATTTCTATAGATGCTTTATTCGTAAAACAGAGCAACCAAGATGTCTTTCAATGATTGAACGGACCAGTTATGGTTTATCTATCCAATGGAATACCATTCATTGTAATAAAAAAGAAATGAACTTTCAAGGCATGCAAAGACACAGATAAATCTTAAACACATATTGCTAAGTGAATGAAATCAGTCTGTAAAGCTTGCATCCTGTATGATTTCATTTAACTGACATTCATAAAAGGGCAAAACTATAGAGATTATAAAAAGATCAGAGATTTCTAGGGATTGGATGGAGAAGTGAGGGTTAAATAGGTGAAGCACAGAGGATTTCTAGGTAATTGAAACTATTTTATAGGATTCTGTGGTGGTAGATACATGACACTACACATTTATCAAAACATGGAACTTTATAGCACAGGAAGTGAAACAATGTATGCAAATTAAAAAAAAAACTATTTAGGAGGTTGGAGGAATCTCTGAATGGAATGCAAACAAGACAATCTATAAATGTATTGCAAATGTAGAAAACAACCTCATTGAAGTGGGTGGAGGACAAAGTGCTCACCTACCTACCTTTGGATCTGAGTAGAGTTCATAAGACTAAAGGCCAAAGAACCTGCATACAAGCACTGTATTCTAATTGATACAATTGTCCCTCATAGGGGCACCGGTTAACAATTCTAATTACCACTCCACATGTATACTGGAATCAAAAATTATGTAAATGGAGAGTGAGTGGTAAGAACTATTAGAATGGGAGTTTACATGTAAGCAAAAACAGAAGGGTAAAACGATCTGTGTGGTAATGGATTAAAGTTGGATGTTGCAGGAAGATGAGGCCCAATGGAGAGAAACAACACCCAAACACTGTGTTTAAAAGAGGAAGGGCTTTGTTCCAGCTGGCGGAGTGATGGCAGACCCAGAGTCCCACAATGGCCTCAGTCCACAACTGGGTCAGTCTTCTCCTTTTTATCTGAAGTCAAAAAGTTCCAGCCCACAGGTACCTTGCTCATTGATCAGTTTTGAATCAAGCTGGAGAAGTAGGCTCAGCTTTTACAGAACTGCAGGCTTTTACAGAAGCAGCAGCAAGTGTTAGTTTACAGGTCCCAGGAAGTTAAGTTTTTACAAATTCCTAAGAGCTGCGTCCCCATGGGGAGAACCTTGCAGGTGTATCCTTGAGGTCTCTTTGAGAAGACCTCTGTTCTCTTAGACCTTACTTTCCCCAGGTATCCTATCTCATGGAGACATCAATATAAACTCATATTTATCTTAATGCAGGTATAGATTAAATTAAAAATATTTATAGATACATTCATATGCCTGTAAATACACATACATTTCCTTGCTCTATCAGCTGAAAGAGTCTAGCAGCAATAAATACATCCATTGCCCAGATCTTATTTCTGATAGCATTCTCCAATAAAAACAACCAGGGGTCCTTGTAGAAATAATCGCCTTTAGGACTAGGGCACAAAATACACAAAATGTCCCCTGGACATCTTATAGAGTCAGAAAATAAAAAAGTGCTCAAAAACAAATACCATAAAAAATAAAGAAGTTCTACCTGATGCAGCTACCAAACGATATGAGCAACAAAATAAATAAGGACATATCAGATTCTAAACAAAGTATAAAATAAATATCCATTAGTCCATACTGACATAAACAATTGAATAAATAAATCATTGCAGGGAAACAGAAAAATATCATACGTAGAAGAGTTACAAATAATTTATGTAGATATGCCTCCCTCAAGAAGAAGGAGCCCAAGTGTGGGCTGGACGATGACATTCTTTCAAAAAAGTATAGTCTAGAAAGCAGATGGAAGAGTAACTTTACAGTGGAGAAATCTGATAGACATGACCTCATCTAGGAGATCAAGGGTAACATTAATAGCAAAAATATGCTTCCTCTCCAACATATGAGCTCTGACAATTATGTTCACAAACTTGCCACTGTGCACTTACATCAGCAGCACTGTACAAACAACTCAGTAAGGTTTCATAACCTTAGTCTATCAGTGTCTCACGGCTGTATTTGTGTGGTTGTGTGGCAGTGTCTTGCTGTGTGGTATCCATTATTGTTGTTGCATGATTTGGGGGGCTGTCACAAGAATGTCAGAATTTGAATTAAAGCAATAAACAAATACAAAATTTCTTGTAAAATTTGACAAGAGGGGAAGTGAAATCAGGGACATGTTAGTCAAAGTTATGGGGATAATGCCATGAAGAAAGCCACGAGTTATGGGGATAATGCCATGAAGAAAGCCACGAGGTAAAAATGTATTAAATATTTTTCTGAAGGTGGAGAAAGCATCCCTGATGAAGAGAGGTCAGGGTGGCCAGTAAGAAGTACAAATGATAAAAACATTGCAAAAATTTGTCAAACTGTGTGTCAAAATGATTAGCTGACTATGAGAACCATAGCAGACCAAGGGAACATTGATTAAGAAACAGTTGAAAAAATTTTAACTGAAAATCTTGGCCAACAACTCATGGCTCTTGTATCATGACAATGCATCACACAGTGAGAAAGTTTTTAGCCAGTAAACAAATTACTATATTGGAACACCCTCCCTACTCACCTGATCTGGTCCCCAAAGGCTTTTTCTTTACTCAAAGATAGAAGAAATATTTAAAGGAAGACATTTTGATGACATTCAGGATATTAAGGGTAATATGATTATAGCTTTGATGGACATTCTAGAAAGAGTTCCACAATTGCTTTGAAAGGTGGACAAGGTACTGGTGTCAGTACATAGCTTTCCATGGAGAGTACTTTGAAGGTGACAGCAGTGACATTCAGTAATGAGATATGTAGCACTTTTTCTAGGACAAGTTTGCAAACTTAATAGACCTCATATATAACCAATTCTAATAATGAAAAAACATCAGATAAGTCTCAAGTGAGGGATATTCTACAAAATACCTAAACAGTATTCCTCAAATCTGTCAAAGTCATCAAAAATGAGGGAAGTCGGAAAGACCGTTACAGCCAAGAGGAGCCTAAGAAGCAATGATGACTAAATGTGATGTCCTTGGATAGGAATCCTGGAACAGACAAAAAGACACTGGGTAAAAAACAAGGAAAGATGAATAAAGTATGGACTTCAGATAATAAGTATAATGATGGAGTATATCATCCAATCTATAAGTCTGTGCACAGAAGGGAAAGTCTTGATTGGTTGATTTTTCCTCCTTCCACTCCACATTACCCCTTCTTGGTTCTGCTGAAAAGTGTTTGGATAGTGAGACAAGGGAAACATGAATAAAGGTGAAAACTTTAATAGTTACATTATGATCCAAAACAGATTAGATATAATAATAAGGTAAAGAGTGGCAGGAGCAGAGCCAGGGCTTACTCACTGTCGTGGGAGGCTACTCTACTTTGGGTCAACTGGAAGAACCATGGTGGGGAACACCTCTGCCACATCACTGAGGCTCCCCTTGTGAAAAAACAGCTGAGCAAATCTCTTCCAACGAAAGGAAAACATGTGGTCAAAGATTTAAAAGAACATAAATGGACATTCGGAGAATAGATTAAATTCTGGTACAGTGTTAAAATATCCTACTGTGATACCATGAAAAGATGATATAGATGGCTAGTAACAAAGCTAAAGACTCTAGTAATACTAAATGAAAAAAGCAAAGCAGTATACCTCATCTAATCTCATTACTATAAAAGATGTACGTATGTACATAGGACAATCTGAAAAATGTACATTTAAGTCACAGCAGTGGTTATCTCTGAGTACTGTAAGCATGGCTATTTTATTTCTTTTTATTTGCTTTCATTTTCTGATTTTTCCAACCATCAAATTTTAGTGATGCAATTTTTATTTTTTTAAATTTTTATTTATTTATTTATTTTTACCCTGGGTAGAGTGCATGGCGTCATAGCTCACAGCAACCTCAAACTCTTGGGCTCAAGAGAACCTCCCAAGTAGCTGGGAACAGGCACCCACCATGATGCCGGGTTTTATTTCTATTTTTAGTAGAGACGGGGGTCTCACTCTTGCCCAGGCTGCTCTCGAACTCCTGAGCTCAAGCAGTACACGTGCCTTGGCCTCCCAGAGTGCTAGAATTATAAGTGTGAGCTGCTGCACCTGGCCAGTGATGTAATTTTTAACAAAGAAACACACTACTAAAATTTTCTTTTATAGAATCATCTCTTGGAGCTATTCTACACAATTACCCCTGAGCAAAAGAAAGTCAGTAAAACTAAGTTCACTTGAGCTTTAGTACTAGGCATCTCAGAGGGCCCATAGCCACATGCTTTTCTCAGCTTACAGATTATGCAATAAAAAAGTGTTCGGGTGTAAGTGACGCTATTACCACAAGCTCTTTGGTACCCATGCCAACTTTGCCTTCCGAGTTATCCGAGCATAAAGTGAAGATTTTCAGCCAAAGACCCTGTTGTGATATAGTAATATGTATTCTTCTATAATAATATATAAGAACAGAGGTTTTTTGTTTTTTCCTTAAGATCTTAGAGTGTTTAATTCATTTCTTAGGGTGAATAAGGGATTATGCCACCAAACCCTCCAGGAACAAATATGAAAACAGTATGGTTACCCTGGAGAATGGAGTGAAGATGGGAGAAGGATTCAGATTAAAAGCTGATTGTTGAGAGCTTCTGGGCAGCTGATTCACTGTTCTTCAAGTCATAGTCCCTCTTCCATGTTCATTCTATTTTCGCTGCTCAGCATGAACCCAGACAAAGTATTATTGAATTTCCCACTTCTCAGCATGAAGAAACATTTACTGATTGCTCAAATTCTGATTTTCAGAACAAAAACTGTCCTTGAGGAGTCCTTGCAAATAAAGAGTTGATCCCCCGATAGAGATAGGCTCCCCACTGAGATTGTGGAGATACTTATGCCTGCTGTCACCCTCACTCAAAATGGGGAAAAAGGAAAATGTCATGCGAGGCTATTTGGCATGCATTCATTGTCCTTTCCCTGTGCACTAGAATAGGATTTGAGGACAGGGCAAAACAGTAGAGCAAGGCTTGAAGGCAGCATCTTGAATTTAATGTGGACCTTTCTTCTGGGGTGCTGGTGTGGACTCCTGAAGGTGCTTTCATTCATCCTCTGGCTATTCCTGAGGTATTGGAAGGGGACTGACACTCCTTCTTTTAATGACTCAGCACTTCCCACGGCTGAATCCAACCAGTAATACAATTCTTCCCCTGAACTACCAGGATCACAACACCACTCCCACTCCCTAATATATTTGACTGTCCCCTTGGGGCCACATTCAGAAAGTCTGCTCTCATTTCTTACAAAAATTTGGTTGGAGAAAAATGACCTAATCAGTTAATGAAGATTTTGACAAAGGCACATATCTCTGCACAGAGCCTGAATTTGAGAAAGTCATTATCTATATTACTTTAAAACATGCTTAGGAAAAGAAAAATTCAAGACCAAAATTGACACATTTCCACCCTTTATTTATAATTAAATACAATGTTTATTTTTCACAAGATCAATATTATTTTAGGAGTTTTAACTCTTATTTAACTCTCATCTTTTTCATGAACTTCACAAATCCTCCCCACGGTGTCTACGACTTTCTTCCCTTGCACTCCCACCCCCAACCTATCTTCTGTTCTCTTTCTCTCTCTCCATTCTCTGTCTCTGTCTCTCAGATAATTTTGCTTTGTGGCTACTTTGTTTTTCTTTTTGCCATGGGAAACAACTATACACAATTATCTTTCTTCGGCAAACCAATTTAGATTTATTCATATACCAAATTAATATAGCTATTAATTGGATTCAGATAATAAAATGTAAATGAGAGTTCTAAAATATCCTTCTTTTAAGATTTTTATCTTAGTCTACTGTTTCTCAAGGTGCCCAGTATAGGTGTGAATATAACAGGTGGAGCTGGGGGAGGGAGGGCTTCCTCAGTCAAATCTAACCAAGTCAAAGTTGAACTTGTATCTTCATGCCAGAAATTACCAGTGCCTTAAATAATGGCAAAAAGAATTATGAATCCCTGAGAACAGCAAATAGCATATAGTTTTTCCTCAGTTGTATCTGACTGAGGATCCATTTTTTATCAGGAACATCTCATAGTATTCAGCAGAAAACACTTTCAAAAAGATTAGATTAATTCATGGTCATTGTCATACTACACTCATTACTTAGTGTTACAATGCACTAAGTAAGAGCAAGCCAGAGGGAACTGTCACTAACCCTCATCTACGCTTAGGTCTGGCCTAATACTTTTGCATTAAACATGGTGTCCAGGGCCACTGATCTTTTAATCCATTGTGACTTTAGTGGGGTCTTTTAGGACCTTCACACTGCAGCACAACCATGACTTCATGAGGAGAATTTCTGAATCTCTGTTACAAAACCTCACCTCAAATGGCAACAACCTGGCCTGCTCTTAGCTTCTGATTAATTCTGATATTGGCAGCTTAAACAAAATGATGTATTAGACACCTGTTTTCTTGTCTTTCAAAGATGTCTTGATAAGACCTTTGGGGAAAGAAATTTCAATCTATAGAAATTTTCTGTCTGAATTTATATACCCACCCCCAAAAAACACATGTACACTGAACTAATAAGATAAAAATAATCATTTATTGTTACTTACATGTTTTACACAAAAGAAAAGAAAGCCCTACTTCCATACATTCCATTTCTGCAATCAGTATCCATTTGTGGTGAAAAACCTTCGTCAAAATATACATAAAAATAATCCTATAGTTTTGAATTGCAAGGCATTGCAATGTTAACATGAGCCCCATTGAGAATGGAACAATATTAGAACTGAGACTGTGTTTTCATTTCAGGAACTAATGTGGTAAAATAATTCTAATAGCTAATTTATTGGTATGTCATATGATAATAGCTGACTTATTTGTATGTCATATTATAGTAGCCGACAATTGGTGTACTTAACTGTGTACCAGGCACAATGCTAAGATTTTAACATCAATTTTAGCCTTTAATCTTCACTATAATCCTTCAAGGCAAGCACTATTATTACCCCCTTTTTGAGTGAGAAAACTGAGGCTTAAAGAGCTTAAGTAACTTGCCAAAGGTCACACGGTTAGTATGAGAAAGGAGTCTGCATTCTGCATTCACATCCACGCACTCTGACTTCAGACCTTCCTCCCATCTTCTCATACTTAAAATAATCTTGCACCAAAATTCAGAGTAAGTTTTAACAGCTGTCATAATAAATAAAAAGAGTCAAGTCAATATTGTACCTCAATGATACTATCAATATATGAGGATATACCTACCTGTGTCAGATACTGAATTCCTGAGCCTATAATCATTCTTCCCTTAAAGTAAAAGCAAATCTCACTACCCCTAATATGGTTTGTGCTAATAGCTCAGAAAGTAACTATACAAAGGTCCAGATTACAAGGTTTCTTATGTAATTGTTCTTCTTCTTCTTCTTGATGTCATGTTGGAGTGTTAACAGTTATTCTGAAATTCTAGGCTGGTGGAGATAAGGAAGGTGACCTCCAGGACCTTCGGTAAAATGTTTAACTAGGTAGTTCTCAACTCTGGCTGCAGACGAGAACCACAAGAAGAGCTTCTGAAACTCCTGGTGCCCAGAGCCCTTAAAGAAGACTCTATGGGGATGGAACTTAGACCTCAGGAGTTTTTAAAGCTCTTCAGATAATTCCACTGTGTCAGAATTTGAGAACTACTGTCTTCATCTTTCCAATCCTCTCCTTCCTGTTCCTCACATCCATTACCTCATTTGCAGCTCCCCGCTGTCCTTCAAAAGTGGCCATTCATTCATTCTGGCTCTGTCCCCATGTGACTTAGACACTTGATTTCAGTTTTCCTTTGTTGGAAAAAAAAAAAAAAATATGGACACAATGACACACACTTCAGAGGGCAATGGTGAGGATGGAAAGAAATCCTACACGTGAAGGCAGCCAGTATGGTGCTGATGCAAAGTAGATGCTCACTCTGTATCAATTTCCATCTCTTTCCTCAGTCGCCATAGTTTAAGAATTATCTGGAAGACTGGAAATTGCCAGGAAAATTCAGTAGCAGCATCCTTTCCTAACTAGGGGATTCAATTGCCTCCCCAAGACATTAAAGCATAATAGTGAGACCTCTGTAACAGGAGTCCCTTCCTTTCATAAAAATACAATTTTGTAACCTTCACCCAACCAAAAATTACTCTTAAACTATGTGTATTACATGTAGTGTTGTCTATAAGCCAAGAATCTACTCTTAAATTCTTTAAGGTGTATTTTATATTAAAAACTTGAATGATTATGCCCATATCTACACTTTTAAAGACTCTGGTTTTCCTAAGATTTTATATCAAGAAAATGAAAATGTTAAATTATCTATAGCAGTCATTTTCTAGTCTCAACAAGGAAAGAGTGCAACTATCTGAGTTGATCCTGCCTGAACTAAACTGAGCCTTGTATAAAAGACGGCCTCACCAGCATTTCCAGCCCCCCCAGAGGAAGATGTGTCTACAACGAACAAACCACCAAGTGTAGCTGCACTTCATCCAACCTGGTGCTATTTTCTTCCACTCGTGGTTCTCAATCCTGGATATATATAATTCCTTGGGGGACTTTGAAAAGTACCGATGCCCACGCCTTACCCCCAAGAATCCGTGAAGTAATTAATTATTTTGGAATGGAGCCTGAGTATCAGTATGTTTGTAAGCCTAGTGATCTTAATGTATAGCCAGGGTTGAGAACCACAGTTTGTTTGAGAATGAGTCAGCTTATACTTAGGTTTCGAGGGAAGCAGGAGTAGCTGAGCAGAGTGGTCAGCACACACACAGACCTGCTCCCTGTTCCTGTTCGCTGAGGGTGTCCAACCCTTGGCCATGTGCTAAGATCCGTGACAGGAAAAATTACCTCATGAAAGTCTACTTTGGGGAGTGCTGGGTGGTCTTAGAAGACACACATGGACTTGGGGAACATTAGGGGACTAAGCTATTACTAGCTGTGAGATCCTAAGGAAATAATTAATCTGTTATGGCACTCAGAACAGATTGTTTTGTTTTCCTTTTTCCTTTTCTAAAATTAGAAAAGCAGTAACTGCCTTGAATGGTTGTCATGAGGATTTGAAGGGGGATACAAATGAGAGAATGGCCCTACACAGTGTCCAGTCTGCTGTAGTACTTGCTGTGGCTATGACTTTTAGCGATGGCTAAAAATGTAGCCATCATTGTCACATGGCTACATTTTTAATGACTTTGGCATCCTTACCAAAGGATGAAGGAAGATGAAAGGTCACACTGGTGCCTTGTGAGGGTGCCCTCCCTATTGGAAAAGTCACATAATTCTCTACACAACTGGATTTTACTACTTGAAAGACCCCATTGTACAATGAAGAGAGTAAATTAATTTATTTGTGAAAATTTCACAGAGAACACACTGCTTTGATTCACAAATGGCCAATTATCCAAAATGTGCATTTCTGGAAAAAAAAAATATTTTTTTCATTCAGCTGCCTGAGGGAACCCCTTTGCTGAAAATAAGCACCTTTCTATGCAAAGCAAAAATGTCTAGCCTAGATTCTAAACCACCGTACAATGTAAAAACATGGGGCTTCATTCAGTCACTTCCAATAACACTCAACCACTAGTATAAAGAACAATGGACATCATGATGGGGAGTGTGGCTTAGACGACCAACCAGGATGGGAGGAGTTCCAGTCCCTGAGTTCCCATCTTGATGTCATTAGGAAAATGTCAAGGGCACTTTTAAGTCTTAAGACTCGTGGCATTCATTATGTCGAGCCATGATAATCATCTGAGTCACTTTATTGAAAGGCATCCCTGAACTGCTGATTCCCTGGACTTCTAGGTACCCCTTTGTGCTTCATCTTGTAGATAATTCAATTCCACCTTACACCTTCGTGAAACAGGGACAGAGAGTTTGCACACTTGCATCTCTAGAACTTAATCAGTGCTGATAACAGTTGGTGCTAAGACATAACCAAAGAGCGAATAAGCTACTTCACACTTACTTCATAAATCTCCCCCAAAATCAGTCACTTGGAATATATACCAGCTGGCAGAGGTGACTGGGCTCTACAGAGCTTACTATTTGTCCCTCACTTCAGCAGTGTCTTGACACCTACATTTGTTTGCTCATTATTTGCTTAAGAAGAATGTCAGTGAGTTCCTTTCCTTTTCAGTTTCAAGTCTGAGTCTTAAACAACCCTTTGTCTTATATAAATGCTCAAATCTTGGCTCATTTCTACAGGTCTCACACACCATGAAGAGGCACTGAGGCATAGTTTCAAGCCCTCCTTCCCTTCACAAATAGGTGAAAGGGAAGGAATGATTACCCAAGGCTGAAAAATCAGCTCTTTTCTTATTCAAACAATGGCTGCCTATCAAATGCCCTGTGACCTCATGATTTAATGCTGAGGATATAAAAATAGAATAAAAAAGACCTCCTTCAAGGAGATGACCATCTTTAATTGAGTTCTTTGTTTTTGTTTTGTTTGCCCTGGCACACACAAAGTTCATGATTCATATTATTTCAATTGGAGAAACATATGTTGGAGGTTACACAGTCTTTTGCTTGATTTTTCTCATCAATATGTGCGTTTGTCCAGTTGTGTATGTGAAGATTGGAAATGCAAGGCTAAGTCTCTCTATGTTCATGCTAACAGGGACCAATTTCAAAAGCCTGTAAAAACAAATTTCTTCAGAATTATAAAGCTCCGAAGTGCTAAATCGAAGCATAACAACAAGCCTTGATCCAGTCCACAGTGATGACTGGCATCCTTTAAAGGGAACTCGAAGTACAGGGAAGTTGCAGAGACAACACTTATTCAAGTTTTCACTTAAAAAATAGTGCAGGGTCCCTCCATACCCCAACAATGTGCTTGAAACTGGTATGTGGAGAATTGATCTAATTCTGGCAGAATACATATGTGAAAGAAAAGTTACAGTGTAGACTATTTAGCTTCAGTCTTTATCCCCTGCCAATGAATCTCAGAGAAAAAAAGCCACACACTTGCCACCTGCTAATTTTGGACAATCTATTTATCTGTTGTGCCTCAGTTTCCCAATCTGTGAAATGGAGATAATAGTACCTTCCTTAAAGGATTGTTGCAAGGATTCAAAGAGATAACACATTGTCCCTGATATTTGTGCGTGTGCAATGCATATCAAAAATATCTTTTGTTGAAAACCTGTATTAGGGATATCAGAGATCATAATTTTTAAGTTAATTACTTAACGTATAACATGTATAATACTTCGTTTTGGTAAAAGAAACATAACCATCCTAAAATGTCTTCAGACCTCAGAGCTGGTCAGGTCTCTTCCAGGGAATCTTCTGCATGGATGTTTTATCCGTAGTCCCCTAAAACAGGACACACAACAATGTCATTCCAAGCCAGTAGGCATCTAAACACTCAAACTCTACAGCAGGCAGCGGAGTTTAGAAGCAGAGCAGCACCTACTGCCGAGACTACTGTGGAAGCCAGCATCTGCACAGGGAGGGGCTCTCAGCAGTCTGCATCCAAGGTGACTAGAATACTGTACCTTTCCGCTTAGGGATCACTCAGGAGAGCAATCTGACCGAGATGCCCTGGGGAATGTGCTCAGAAGTAAGTCATTGATTAGTCACAGCCATTAGCAGTTGTGACTGCCAGTGATGATGAAGCTCTGTGACTGTTAGTGGTGGTGAAACTCTGGGCCATTTCTTCGGTGTGAGCCAATACATCCCCAGTTCTCCATCACTGATGGCCCACCTATGGAGCTTGAGTACATTCACAAATCCCATGGAGCAATAGGTAAAGTTGGCTGTAGAATAAAATGGCTGCAGGTGCTATTACTTTACCAGGCAAGAGTCATTTTGCTGTGGATATGCAAAGAATCAAGGTGAAGTTCCTAGAACAATTTTCTGATACTGGAGCTCCAGGGTGTCCCCTTAGATAATTTCAGAAACCACATAAGCAGTTCTTTAAGGAAGTGGTTGTTGGTGGTTTCTGGATTGAGACATGTTACTTGTAGAACTTTCTAAATACCTAAATCCTCATACCCCAACATCCATCTCATCTAACAGGTTAGAAAGAAAAAACGTTAAACTTCTTGGAAATATAAGTAAGATCATGCTTTCATGAATGAAACCAAATGGAAAGATTTTACAAAACAGCCACAGACTTTTACTAAAAATTCTTAAATGTAAAATATTTTAAGCACACAGGAAAGCAAACCTAGTATATGGCAAAAGTTTTTTCTTTTTTTTTTTTTTTAAAGCTGTGTATAGCAAAAGCAGAATAGAGCTGGGTTTTATTTTGTTTATCCAATCAGATAATCTCTGTACTTCAAAAGCAAGTTTAAATAATTATTGTTATGCCTGATATTGTTGGACTTATTTCTATTTTTTAATTTCATTTCATGTTTATTCTTTATTCTTTGCTTCTTGGTCTTCCTTTCTGCCTTCTATTAAGTTGATGCATTTTATGTATCTTTTTGTGGCTCATTTATCGATTTAGATGTTTGCCTCAGTCAGCTTAAACAGCTATAAAAAGTGTTATGACTGACTTATAAAAAACTTAACTTTATTTCTTATAGTTCTACAGAATGGAAGTTCAAGACCAAGGAGTTCACCATGTTACGTTCTGGTGAGGGCCCTAGTCCTCTGCCAGGTTGGAGACTGTTGACCTCTGATAGCCTCATGTGGTAAAAGGAAAGTGAGCTAACTCTCTGGGGTCTCTATGAGGTCACTAACACTATTCCTGAGGGCTCTGCCCTCATGATCTGACTACCTCCCAAAGGTTCTACCTCTAAACACCATCATACTGGGGATTAGATTTTAATATATAAATTGGGGGGAGACATAAAAATAAAAATTCAGTTCATAACAATGGTATAAATTATATTTCAATTATTATCATTATTATTATTTTTTTTGAGACAGAGTCTCAAGTTGTCGCCCTGGGGAGAGTGCCATTGCATCACAGCTTACAGCAACCTCCAACTCTTGGGCTTAAGAGGTTCTCTTGTCTCAGCCTCCCAAGTAGCTGGGACTACAGGCGTCTACCACATCCCTGGCTATTTTTTTGTTTGCACTTGTCATTGTTGCTCAGCAGACCCGGGCCAGGTTTGAACCCACCATCCTAGATGTATGTGGCCGGCGCCCTTGCCAATTGAGCTATGGGTGCCACTCTATATTTCAATTATTTTACTGTTGATACTTTGTGTTAAAAAGCTACAAAATTACTAAGTTCTGCCCAAGGACAAGGTAAATCTTAGCACTCCTTAATTCCACATAGAAAAATTCCTCCTTCAATCAATAGCTTCTCTTAACTATTTTAAAGTAAAAATTGGATATTATTTTATGATCAAACAACTGAAACAAACTTACTAACATGTTTTATTTACTTGTGTGATTGCTACTAATTTTTGTGTCTCACAGCTTCCTTCTGGGTTCTTTTTTCTTCTTTTGAAGTATTCACCCTAATAATTCTCTTACTGAGGGTCTGTGAGTGATAAATTATGTCATTGTATACCTGAAGACGTTTTTACTTTGCCTTCACTCATGATTAATAATTTAGCTATTGTAACTATTACATATTATTTTATTTCCTCTCAGCATATGAAAGATTTATCTTCTTTGTCTTCTGGCATCTACTGTTGCCAGTACAAATATTGCTGTCAGTAGATTACTTGCAACTTCCCTGAACATATCAGCTGCTCATACCTTTAAGATTTTCTCACCCTAATTTTGGGCAACCTCCTACAACGTCTTTAGGTATGCATTTGCTTTTGTTTAGTTTGGCAATGAAGATACTTTTTCCATCTAAGAATTTGAGTCTTTCTTTACTTCTGGGAAATTACCACATATTTGTTGAAATAGTGTTTTCTCATCACTCTCTCCATTATCCTACCAGAACTCCCCAGAGATGTATTTTAGAACCATTTACCTGTTTTCCAAGGTCTTTAATTTTTTTTATTGAGATACAAATCATAAAATTCACCCTTTTGAAGCATACAGTTCAGTGGTTTTTACTATATGTACAGTACTTTACAAGAATCACCATCGTTTAATTCCAGAATATTTTCTTCATCCCTAAAAGAAGACTCACACCCCTGAAAAGTCACTCTCCATTCTCCTCTCCCCATCTTCTAACCACCACTAATCTACTTTCTGTCTGTATGTATATACAGAATATTTTATGTAAGTGGAATAATATGTGGGTCAGTATGAAAGTTTTGAGATACACAGAAATCAAGAAATGTAAAATCTTCACAGACAGAAACAAACAAAGTCCTCCCAATAATATCGATAAACTGAGCAAGTCGAAATTTGCACAGGACACCATTGACTATGTTTCTTGGAAGTGAAATAATGGAACATAACACAGTCTGTCTGAAAACTTTTGTAGTTACCTACTATAACACATGGCTGTTTCGTGTCTGACTTCTTTCATTTAGCAAATGTTTTCAAGGTTCATCCATGGTATAGTATGTATCAGTACTTCATTCAAGTCACACTGTGTTTAATATGAGAAACTGCCAAACTGTGTTTCAAAGTGGCTACACCATTCTATATTCCCATAAACAATGTTCTAATTTCATCACCTCTGTGTTATTATCACCAACCCTTGTTATTGTTTGTCTTTCTTTATTCTAGCATCACAGTACTTATGAAGTGGTGTATCATTGTGGGTTTGATTTGCATTTCCCTAGTGAATGATTTTGAGTATCTTTTCATGTGCTATGTGCCATCTGTATATTTTCTCTAAAGAAATGTTTTCAAATCCTTTGCCATTTTTTAAAAATTGGGTTATTTGTCTTTTTATTGTTGAGTTATAAGAATTTTACATATTTTGGATATTAAACCCTCATCAGATATATAATTTACAAATATTTTCTCCCATTCTGTGGATTATTTTTTAACTTTCCTCATAATGTCTTTGAAGCACAAATAAAAATTTTAATTTTAATGAAGTCCAGCCAGCAGTGTTGGCTCACACCAGTAATCCCAGCACAGTGAGACCAAGGAGAGTGGATTGCCAGAGCTTAGGAGTTTGAGACCAGCCTGAGCAAGAGTGAGACCCCATCTCTACTAAAAATAGAAAAACCAGCTGGGCATTGTGGGAGATACAGTCCAATTATCTATGTTTTCCAATTATCTATATTTTCTTTGGCTGCTTGTACATTAAGTGTTATATCTAAGAAACCCCTGCCAAATCCAAGGTCATGAAGGTGTACCCCTATGTTTTCTTCTAGGAGTTTTATGGTTCATGATTTTTCATTTTTGGTACAGTTCCCTCTCTCTCTGCTGTATTTGGTGTAAAGTCCGCAGGACTGTCTTTGACCATTAATTCTCTTCTCCACTGTGTTCCACCTTGAATTATCCCATCAACTGAGTATTTTTTTCTTTTTTAAAATTTCAATGGCTATGTGCGTCTTTTTTAAATTTCATATTGGAGATTGCTTCTTTTGTATATGTTCTTGTTTCTGTACAATTTTGTGTTATTGTTTTTTAATGATTATCCCTTCATTTGGCTCCATGAGTATACTAATGATATTTCAAAGTGTTTGAAAGCCTGCACCAAAAATTAACTCCATCCAGAAGAAATTTGTATTCCAGTTGCTGATGTGCTACTGGCACTGACTCTTCTCCCACCCTGTACCTCTGCCCCTTGCATTGTAACACAGTGCTTCTCCCCAAGGCAAGCCACCCTTCCTTGCTTTTTGACTTTGTCTTGGGCTAAACCATTTTTTACAGCAAATGTGCCATTTTATATCCATGCTACAAATATTCCAGGATTCCAATTTTTCCATATCCTCACCAACGCTTGTTATGTTCTGGGCTTTTTGTTTGTTTGTTTTAGAGTAGCCATCCTAATAGGTGTTAAGTGGTGTCTCCTTGTGGTTTTGATGTATGTTCCCTAATGGTAGTGATGCTGGTGTGCTTATTGGCCATTTGGAAATATTCTCTGAAGTAATGTCTACTACAGTTCTTTGGCCATTTTTGAATTTTTTTTTTGTTGTTGTTGTTGTTGTTGTTGCTATTGAGTTGCCAGAGTTCTTTATGTCTTTATATATTCTTGATATTAACCTATCATCAGATATATAATTTTGCAAATACAGGTATTTTCTAATATTCTATGATTTGGCTTTTCACTCTGTTGATAGAGTCCTTTGATGCACAAATATTATTCATTTCAATGAAGTCCAAATTAAACACTGCTTTTCTTGTTTCCAAATTCTGTGGAATTTTGGCTAATTTTAAATAAAAGATACATTAGGAACCTCCATAGTTGACCACCTCTCTTCATTGACCACTTCCTTAAGCTGATCTAATATTTATAGACCAGACATGCACCATAGCACCCTATGTATTCAATGGAAGTTCCTTGCGTTGACCACCTTCATAGTGGACCAGTTTGTTACAGTCCCTTGGACAGTCAATTTACAGAGGTTCTACTGTACTTTATCTATCCTCACGTGTATTTAGAGCAAAGGAGTGTGTGCCAAAACAATGAACTTACCTGGCCAGCTTGACTAATTCACAACAATTGTTTTCATCTTATAATGACTGAATTGGATTCATTATAGCTGATTGATTTGATTAAACTGGATCTAGCCATGAAGATGGTATTGAAGAAAATAACATATAAACCTTAAATTCCTAACTATATTCATTCACTGGCTATAGAATCAAAGGATTTTAAAAAGCTGCTATTTATTGGTGGTAATTCAGAAGAATTGTTTCCTCTATAGTTGTGATGTCCTTAGGTGGAACTGTGAGCAGTAGCTAACCAGGTTTGAAGAGGGGGCCCTCAAGGCATTTGAATTAGAGGAAGACACTCTGAGATGTTCCTGAGGTTGGAAAGGAAAGTAGAGGACTGAACATTGCTGTGAGTGAGGGGAGTGCATCTGCTAGTCAAAACAAGGCTAATTATGTCTGGCATTTTGAGAACTACCCACTCCTCCTATAGGCTTTAGAGGAGGTCTGAATTCAAAACCTAAGACACTACTTTGGGACCAATGTGGACTGCTCATCTAAGACCACAGACAAGATGGCTGTGATGCTGAGTCAGAGGCCTTGAGACCCAGCAGAGCAAGTGGGACCCAGGACCACTCTGAACATTTTTTTTTTTTTTTTTTTTTTTAGAGACAGAGTTTCACTCTGTCGCCCTTGGTAGAATGCTATGGTGTCACAGCTTACATCAACCTCCAGCTCTTGGACTTAGGTGATTCTCTTGCCTCAGCCTCCTGAGTAGCTGGGACTACAGGTGCCTACCACAATGCCCAGCTATTTGTTGTTGCAGTTTGGCCATGGCCGGGTTAGAACCTGCCACCCTCGGTATATGGGGCTGGCACCCTACTCACTGAGCCACAGGCACTGCCTCAATCTGCACATTCTTATAGATGATGAACAGACAACCTCAGAGTTGCACCTGACCCAGAAATGTCATGGCCTTGCAAGGAACACACACACAGCCACTTCACACCTAAATGTGCACGTGTTCTTTGAGCCAGTAATCCCACCTACAGGAATCTATCCTGAATCCATACTTATAAACTCAGAAGATTTATGTATAGGCCTGTAAGTTTACTTATCAGAATAAAAGCTCATAAATGCCAATTTATCGATAAATATATAAATAAATTGTGGCATAATCATAGAAATGTTAGTCAATCACTGAATCTTGGTTTAAAGCTGTTTTCCTCCTAATGGTTGGTAGTCCTAAGAGCACAATAACCAACCAGCAGAGATAAGATGCAAGAGGCTTCCAGAGAGTACACAGCCAGGTCTACTTAGTACTAAAAAGTAAGTGAGTATAGCTGAAGCAAATCTAAACTTTAAAATGAGCCTTTTTTCAGTGGATGGTTCCTGTCTACATAGTCATAATTTAAATGGGAGAGTGCTCAGACACACCCATGTACCCAGCTAAAAAACATTCTTGAGTACCCAATATGGCCTATCACCTCAGCAGTATTGGAATATAATAGTCCCCTTCATGGACCTGTCAATAGGTAAGGGGACTTATAAACAAATCATTGTAGTGTAATATTAATTCCATATAGATTATTTGGAGAAAATTGCATAGAGTGATGAGTCAAGAAAAGAAAAGGGTAAGGAGAGTCCCAGTTAGTCACAAAAGCAAGAAAAGTTCAAGGGTACTCAGGGGACCCTCAGTCTAGTGGTCGGACTAGAATAGGGGAGCTGTAGAAATGGAAGTTGAAAAAGCAAGTAGGCAAGAGATTATATTTTATGTAATCTAAGATGCCACTAATACTGAACTATTATATCATGTCTTATAAAGAAAAAAAATGTTGCTAATTAAATTATCACACACCATTGATTGCAAAACATCTCAATTTCAAAGAAGTTAAAATGTAAGGCAATGTGCTTCTTAGAATGGATGAAATAAGATAATTTCAAAAAGAAGAAATGTAAATTATGAATTAAGATTAGAAAAAAGGTTTTTTAAAAGATAAATTCAAACCAAATATGGATATCATTTTTAACTGTATAAAATAAGAAATGTTGTTCTTTTAGGCCAGCGGTTCTCAACCTATGGGTGGTGACCCACAGTTACTATATGAAAGGATTGTGGCATTAGGAAGGTTGAGAACCATTGTTTTAGGCTATAATTGGATATACAGCACGTGATAAACACAGATTATAGAATAGTCTGTATAAAATGCTTCTATTTACAAACCCAAGCAAATGAATATTAATTAACATATTTTCATGAGAATGTCTTAAAAATTGCACTTCAAACCATTAACAGTGGTTGTTTCTGAGGACATTCGTTTTCTCTTTATACATTTTTTTGTCATTATTTGAATTTTTTACTGTCTATTTATACATTGTGTTATTTAAATTGTTTATAATAAATAACCATTTCTTTTATAGGGCTTTGTAGTAACAAAAGGCCAAAAAGCAATAAAAATAAATATACTTTGGGAAAAAAACTTTCTCTCTAAAAAAATGCATTTTTCTTATCAAATTAGTAAAGTATTAAAAATAATGCGGAGCATTAGCAAGGGATAGTGAAATGGGCAACTCCTTGCCAAAAGCATCAATTCATACTACCTGTCTGGAAATCACTTTGACAATATTGCATCAGAACTTAAATGTTTGTATTCTTTGAGGCAGTAATTCCACCTGCAGAATCTATCCTGAATCCATACTTACAACCTCAGAATAAGATTTATGTACAGGCCTGGAAGGCTACTTATCAGAATAAAAATGTAAGCTACAAAAATTCCAAACTATCAATAAATATACAAATATATTTGGCAAAGTCATAGAAATGTTAATCAATCACTGAAATATTTGATAAATTATTTAATTTCATAGAGACAATCTCATAATATCATGGCAAAATTTTAAAGGGAGGAAACAAAACTTCACATAAAGTATATAATTCAAGTCGAGGGTAAAAGTGTTTAATAAACACTGGAAGGAGAGGTAACCTTGGCTAACTCTGGGTGGTAGCACATTTTTTTCTTCTTTTAATTTTTATTATTTTTCAATTTCTTTGCAATGACTATATTTACTTTTTATAACCTTTCTTTCTCCCAAAACAGATGTGTTTTTTCAAGTCCTACTTATGTAAATTAAACTGTAGAAGACAATGCAAGCCTATGCATGAAGACAGAATGCCCAGTAGCTTCCCTTTATATTAAATAGTAATTCCACATGATCATCACTAATACTGAACATTTTCTAGTACCTATTAGATGGGCTCCAATTAAGGTGAAACAGGACTTCTGTATTTCTCAATACAGATTACTATGAACACCCAGTACGTATCCTTACTGTGCTAGATTTACAATCATTATTTCTAATCCTTATCATCACCCAGACAGATAAGAAAACAGAAGTCCCAAGTAGCTGAAGTACTATATGTTGAGGTCACACACTTTGAACATGGCAAAGCTGAGATGTGACCAGGTCTCTCTCTCACCAAGGACTCATACTCCATCCTTGCACCATCTGCCTCTAAAAGACAAATACTGCCATAGTCTGTCCAGATGAACTTCAAGGATGAGCTAGATTTTACTATTTCCATCGGTGAGTGGGAGAGATTGTGAAGCAATTGTGAAAATATTATGTCTGTTCCTGGAGGGACCTCACAGACGTGGGTGACAGAGACAATGCTCTATGACAATGTGGAGTAGAGTGGCCACATACAGAGTCAGGTTCTCAGTTTATCAACTGCTAAACTCAGCTCCTGAGAGACCAGTCCTTTCCATTGCCACTGGTCACTAGTGACTCAATGCTGTTTACCCACCTGGTAAGGTCAGACGACTTGTGGAGCTAGTGCTTGGGGCAGGTGAGCCATGAGAACGTCGCTTGGTGCCTGTAAAGAAGGAAAAGAGGATAAGGACAAATAGGATGTGGACAGACCTGTTGGACAGGTAAATGTGCATCTGGAATGTTATCAAATGTTGGTCTGAAAACAACATTGAGAAGGTTGGGTGAGATTGTGGGGCAGCACATACTCTGTGGTCCAGAAAAACCAGGGGTGAGCACAGCCTTTACTTTTGTGGGAGAAACTGTGCCTAGTTCCTCTGGTTGGCAGGTTGATACGTTGGGGACCAATGCACCACTGATCAGGCTGCCCTCTGGATCACTAGGGAAGGTTTTTAAACATGCAGTTGTCTGGGCGCCACTCCCACAGTACTAAGGTGCACATCCACCACCTTATTTTTCAAGACCCCCAGATGATTCTAATGTATATCCAGGGCAGAGAACTACCAGCTGATGAAAGGAAAGTTCTAGATTTAAGACTTTGGAAATTAGGGATTTTGTCCCTACAGCCTCTACTCTAATTGAGCTCAAGCAATTAACTGGATCTCTGAAGGTCAGGTCTTCGCCCGAAAGATAAGGAGAATAATGATCAGTGTTGTGTTCTGGTGAGGATTAAAGGAACCAAAGAACAGTGGGTAAGAGACTGCACAAATGCTAGGTTAGCGGGATCTCTGAGTGTCCCAGCAGCTGGCAACAGGATTCTTGGCTTTTTCATGTAAACAGTTTATTGGGTCATCACGAGGGAATGAAAAGTCAAATCCCAGGGTGGGATAAGTAAGAACAGAGGAGAACAAAGAAACAAAAGAAGGGCTGAGTTGTTCTGCAAAGGAAACTTTACATTATATGTGTATACATATGTGTGTATGCAAATATACATACATTTACACATAAATATATAGAGACACATAGACATACATGCACACATATTTTACATGTAAACATAGATATTTATTCATTGATTCATTTATTTTGCCACCTAGATTGGGGAGAAAGAGGCCTAGAAGCCAGACCTCAGCAACAAGGGATCTGCCAATCTGTGTAGGCAGAAATGCAGAGAGAGTTCTCAAGCAGATGTACATGCACCAATGTCAAGTTCTTCTGTTAGGAGTCCCCACAGCCTCCTGCACTTTCAGTAGAGGCCTGATGTGAGTGGAATTTGTGTTAATTGAGAAAATGCTGTCTATCATCATGGCGTGGGTAAAGATAATGAGGTGAGCTACAGACTGGTCAGCATTGAGGAAGCAGAAACCCGGGGCTGGAGAGTGAGGAACAGAAGACCTGGTGAGAAATGAAGAAATACACTTTGGGTGATGTTTGAGGTCCTTTCATTTCATTTATTTATTTATTTATTTATTTATTTATTTATTTATTTATTTATTTTTGAGACAAAGTCTCACTCTGCCATGGTATCATCATAGCTCACAGCAACCTCAAACTCTTGGGCTTGAGGAATCCTTTTGCCTCAGCCTACCAAGTAGCTGAAGCTACAGGCGTCTGTCATGAGGCCTGGCTAGTTTTCCTATTTTTAATAGAGAAGAGGGTCTTGCTCTTTCTCAGGCTGGTCTTGAACTCCTGAACTCAAGCAATCCTCTCCCTATTAGCCATCAGTAATACCTCTCAGATGTAAAGATAAAAAATGTCCTCCAGCCAGTGACACATGTCCTCTGGGGGCAAAAGTGCCTTTGGCTGAGAACAACTATTTTAGTATAGAGACAGGACTTTAGATTTTTTTTTTTTTTTAGTCAGTCTGACTATGTCGCCCTTAGTAAAGTGCCATGGTGTTACAGCTCACAGCAACCTCAAACTTGGGCTTAAGTACTTCTCTTGCCTCAGCCTCCCAAGTAACTGGGAGCACAGGTACCTGCCACAATGCCTGGCTATCTTTTTTATTGTAGTTGTCATTGTTGCTTAGCAGGCTGGGGCTGGGGTTGAACCTGCCAGCTCCCGTATATGTGGCTGGCACCCTAACCACTGAGCTACAGGTGCTGAGCCAGGACTTAGATTTTTAATTCGCAGCTGTGACTGACAATATGGCTGCTTGGTTTTAGTTACAGTCACCTCCACGTGTCAAGCAGTTACTAGGCCCTGGCACCATATTAGCTAGGAAGGATGAAATGTGGACTTGTTGTCTCTTCTGATCTTAACATTCTGACAATAAAATCATTCCCATTTTACAGGATTTAGAGACAAAGGAAGTTTAAGTAATTTGTGGAAAGTTACTGAGTGCATGTCATGGGACAAAATTTAAGCCGAGATCCTTCAAAGTTCAAACCTAGAGAAACTTTCCCCCATAATTTTTCCTGCTTCTTGGTCAACACTATTTAGGTTTTCTTCTAGTATAGACTTCCATTATTCATCTATGGGTAAAAAAAACCTGAGAAAATTATCTTTACAAAAAGGAAAATCAAAACCAGATTCACAGGCCTGACCAAGCCCTAAGAGCCAGCACTTCCAGAGGGGACACCTGGGGACTTTATTTCACAAACTGCCCTGGGTGATTCCTATCCTCAGGCAAGTTTGGAAAACCTTGTGGGATAGAAATTTCCTTCTTGTCTAACTAGTGGAAAATACTACGGCACTTTGCTTTGATGTATACTCACATGAAATTGAAAGACCAAATTTAATTGTGTTGCCTACACAAAAACTTGAAAGACTGCAAAGCACTCAACAACTACAAGCTTTCAAGCTCATTACTTGTAGAAACATTCACTATCGCCAAGTTATTTCATGGAAATGTTTAGTGCAAGTTTTTTTTTTGTTGTTGTTTTAACTGTCATTTTTCAAGAACCTGAAAGCTTGATGGCTTTTCCTAGAGGCAGCTTTTCATCCCCATGGTATCTTCTTTGCAGACACTGAGTGAGATAGAGACCTGGGGGATGCGCAGTGAAGAAGCAGAACTGTAGGCTTGGCACTCATAGCATAGTGGTTACAGTGCCAGCCACATACACCCAGGCTGGCTGGTTCAAACCCAGCCTGGGCCAGCTAAAAAAACAATGACAACTGCAACAACAACAACAACAACAACAACAACAACAACAACAACAACAACAAAGCTGGGCATTGTGGCAGGCACCAGTAGTCCCAGCTACTCGGAAGGCTGAGGCAATAGAATCACTTAAGCCCAAGAGTTTGTGGTTGCTGTGAGCTGTGACGCCATAGCACACTACCCAGGGCAATACAGTTTTAATGTCTAAAAAAAAAAAAAAAAAAAAAAAAAGCAGAACTGTAAGCCCTTCCAGAATTGCTATTTTGTCTGCACACTTGAGAGGTCTTCACCTCTCATAATCATGAATCATAAATAGGTAGCAGGCAGGGACTTGTACAATAAGTCTGTTTGTGATTTTTCCAGACCTCTGGGCAGTACCTCAGACCACTGGGGGTGGTGAGGTTCTGAGTCGGTCTTCCACTGGCTCCCTCCTGGTTCACTGAAATCATTTTCTCCTCTGAAGCTACCAAATTACCTATCACATTATTGAAAGTTCCACTCATGGGAAAATATCCAGCTCATCCAAGTTTCATTTTCTAAAACATTTTACCCTCCTGTGCTCCCTCCCATTTCCAAGGGAAAAAACATCAGAAGCTGAGTCGAAAAATCCAGGTCCAGATCTCACTCCTAACCTACATTGTGCTACTCTATGGGCCTTGGGACAAGCTGACACATTACTGGCTCTCGGATTTTTTGCAAACTGATTGCAAGCCAGTTTGCAATCCTGGCTACATATCTGTATCAACTGGGGGACTTTTTAAAAAAAACTATGCCTTCATCTGGGCCCTTCACCCCGAGATGCTATCTAGTTGATCTGCAGAAGGGCCTGGGCACAGGCATTTTTTTAAAGTTTGATCTTCCCTGATCTGCAGCCAGGAAGTGAGAAGCACTGCCTTCAGGGAATACTCAGAGAAGATGTTTCTTTTCCACTGTGGGGACAAGCTGTCTTTCTTCTGAAAACTGGTGTACTTTATCTCGTGGAGAATGTGGACCTTGTAAATGGTTTCTTTCCATTTTTATTTAGGCTTCACGAAGCTCAGATCCAGTTTGTGACTCACTTCTAGGAACTGTGGAGGCCTATTTGGCATGGATTTCCATATCCTGATTATTAGAACATTTACCCTGGTTTGCCCTTTGTATACTAGTTCTACTTTATTTTCCTTATTTTAGTCTGCTTTCTTAGTATTAAAAACCCAACAATGAATTGAATTTACATGATATTAGAATTCTTAAATATGTTATAAATGAGGTAGTTAAAATAAAAACAAATGAACAAGTGACTATCACAGTGCTGCCATTATGGAGTTTCATTGTCTTGATCTATAAAATTTATAAAACACTAGTTTCAGGACATCATTGTGAGGATCAAGTCAGAGTACACATGTGAAAGTTCTTAGGAAACTGTGAAGTGCAAGATAATGTTTATTATTGTTTAGTTTATATTTAAAAGGAAGAAAGGTAGGGGTCTGTGCATATGTGTGTGTTTGTATAAAATAGCTAATATGTCATTTGTGGGAAATAAGCACTTGAAGGTCAGGAATTACACTGTCCTTGACCCATGGCATGATGGGTTGGGCCACATGTATGGTGCATATTTTTATCTATAAAAAAAAAAAAAAAAAAAAAAGAGTAAACAACCCAATCAGTCAGCTTGGGGCAGAAACGTCTTCACTACAGCTTGTGTAACTGGAGGTATCTTTTGACAAATGAGTAGCTTTCAGATACTTCAAATTAATGTCCTTGGTCTGTTCAGCGAAAGGGCAATGAATCCAATTCATCAAGAGTCTGGAGAAGAGGACAGTGGTAGAAATGACAACCAAGGCTATCCACCTCGGGGTAAATGCACACCTAAGACTCAGGACACCATGAAGTTAGTGCTACACCCCAGTGATTTATGGCTTAACCTCAAACAAAAAATTTCCCTGCTGCAAAATGGGTCAGGGTTAGCCTGGCCAAGCCCTTACCTGCTGGGGAAAGGGTGATTTAAGAGCCCTGGAGACCAAACACTATCATTATTAATGGCCTGACAATAGTAATGTTATTATAATATAATACAACCAGATCCCATGAGGAAGAGGTGGACGCTGAAAGACTGAGCCAGGAAAGTTTCTGTCAACATATTGGGCATTTTTAATCTCTTTGTTTTAGCATATTGCAAATGACTACCTTTCTGAAATCCACAAATCTCTGATCATTATTGCCAAGAATATCTGCCAACATCTGCTTCGTATTCCATTTGGGCTGTGGCACAGGTCAACCAGCTGTTGCCTGAGGTGTCAGAACAAATTGACACCTTTTGGTCCTTCACAGCCTCTAAGAAAAAGCAGCAAGAGAAGTCCAAGTTCTGCTTAGGCTTGTCTGGAGGGCTTCAATCCCACTTGCACTACCCGGAGTTGTCTTCCAATAGTATATAAATTAGAGCTGCATGTTCAGAGCATTAAGCAGTATTTTTTCTTCACCATCAATATACTATGCTTGCTCTTGTGTGACTTGATTATATCTTTATTATATCTTTTCATCACAAAAGAAAGAGATAAAAAACACAAGACCCTGTATGCTATTTAAATACTTTTTAAAAAAATATTTGAATATGCTTTGAATTGGGCCTATGAATGAGAAGTCCCCCCAAATATTTACAACCTTTGACCCAGTAATTGTACATCTAGAAATATGTCCAAGGGAGATATTCAGAAATGTGCAAAGCCTTATATATAAAGAGCTCTGTTGTTACGCTATTTATAACAGCAAGAAAATAAAATAAAATAAAATAAAATAACTTAATTACCCACCAGCAGAGAGGAGGTCATTAAGTAAACTGTGCCCGAGCCACAGAATGAAATGTTATGTTGGTGTTGAAATTATATTGAAGAATTTTTAAAAAACATACAAATGCTTATGATCCAATGTTATGTGAACAAAGGATAATGGGGAATGATGCTGTGTGGTCTTAATGGTGTAAAAATACATGGCATAAGAAAACACAGTAATGTATTGACAGTGATTAACTCTTGGATGGGGTATTACATTGATTTTAAGTTTCTTATTATAGTTCTCTATATTTTCCAAATTGAGTAAGTTATGTTTTTCTTTAAAAAAAAAAAAAAAAAAAGTCGGTTTCAATGAATGGCAAGCGCTGCCACTCTGGAGGATCATCACAGCCCCTTTTATCAGAATGGCAATTCCGTGAAGCTGGAGGAGGTCCAGATGAGGGAGCGGCATTTGTATAATATGCATCGTCACCAGTAGGGGGTGCGTTTTCAGAAACCTGATTGAAGCAGTCAGGTTAGGGACCATACGTGATGAAAACTGCTTGTATCCCCACAAATGAGGACAGATGGTCCCCTTACATTGGCTTGATTTACAATTTTTTGACTGTATGATGGTATAAAGGGAATATGCAGTTTCAGTAGAAACTATATGTATACAACCATTCTGTTTTACACTTTCAGTATAGCATTCAATAAATTACATGATTTATTCAATGCTTGATGATAAAATAGGCTTTGTGTTAGATAATTGTGCCCAACTCTGGGCTAGTGTAAGTGTTCTGAGCACATTTAAGGCAGGCAAGGTTAAGCTATGGTCTTTAGCAGGTTAGGTACATTGAATGCAATTTCAGCCTACTATACGTTTTCTTTTCATTTTTTGCTTTTTTTTTTTTTTTTGAGACAGAGTATCACTACCCTCTACTCTGTTGCCCTGAGTAGAGTGCTATGGCATCATAGCTCACAGCAACCTCAAACTTCTGGGCTCGAGCAATCTTCTTGCCTCAGTTTTTCTATTATTAGTTGACATGGGGTCATGCTCTTGCTCAGGCTGGTCTTGAACTCTTGAGCTTAATTGATCCACCCGCCTTGGCTTCCTAGAGTGATAGGATTACATGTGTGAGCCACCAAGCCCAGCCTCCTATACCTTATTTTCAAATTGTTTGGGTTTATCAGGATGTTGCCCCTGTCGTAAGTTGAGGGGCATCTGTATTCCCTAGTCAGACTCTTTGCTTTCATAGCTAAAGAGAAGGAAAATATAGCCAAATATAGTCCTTTCAAGAGAAGGAAAAAAGAGGAAGGTTTAGAATTCCAAAGCTAGCATTGCAGGGCTATAAAACCATAATATCATCAAACCTTGAAGAAAATTAAACATATGGAAGCCAGCCTAATAGTATGAATGCTGATATTTCTTATGCCTTCAACAAGCTTCTGATATACCATTGACCTCACCTCTTATTATCAAAAAATATTATATGAAATATGACAGAGTCATACTTGGTGTCTTCCCGTGTACACACAAAGGCACTTGGTACCTGGGTATTATGTGGCATTTGAGGGAATACAAAAGAGACAGAGGGCTGAGTGAATTTGGGCAGCCCTATATCTGGGATAGAATATGGTCAACAATGAAAATCAACAAAAGAAAGAATAAACAGCCTTGTCATTTTCAAGTTCCAATTAAGAGGTTAACTCATTGTTTTTATTTGGCCATCAGAAGAACATACAAGTACTTATGCATTACTAGATGCCGGAGGAAAATCATACATTGAAGGACTGTCAGGCTGATCTGTGCCATAAAGATTTACAATAAACACATCTTTAGGATTTTGAGAGCAGTTTGGTATACTCTGTTCTACACAACATCCACAAGATTTAATTTTGCATTTGGGGATATGGTGTTATGGCAATATGGTTATCTTAGTACAAAGCAGCATCACAGGCGGCAGAATGCTCTTCCTTAGAATGGATGACTATCCTCTTGCCCTCTGAAGTCCAAATGCAGATTACAACCTGCATTTTATCTGCCAGGAGCATATTTCATATCCAAAGTACATATTATCACTACCGTGAAATAAAAACAAGCCCATTTACCATAGTCCCTTTTGGAAAACCTTCTCAGTACATACCCCCAAATCCCTTCCTTATGCCTCCAAAGAACTGTTATGATCTGGGTTAAGTTTTGGGGTTTTGGTTTTACTTGCCTCCTCCTTTTAAATCTTACTAAATGTTCTGTATATTAATCCAAATGTTTCTCATGATTCCAGCTGAGCAACATCAACATCTAAAGCTGCTAAGGAAATGAGCTGAGTTTTCCATTCACACATGGCCAGAGCCCTTAGTAGGAGAGAGAGTCTACAGACCCATGGCCAGGGCAGGCCAACCTAGGGAGAAAAACTCTGTAGAGCAAAAATGAAGATGACTGAAACATTATATTACCCTGGAAGCCTTGGACAACTGATCTTCCTAAAGGATTCCTTTCCACAATCTATTTTCTCCTCCTTATCTGCCCCTACCCCACCTTTAACTTCTGACACTTCCTCACATGGACTACCCTGGAACAATGTGCTTTTGGTTTTCCCATTATTTGTGTTTAAAATGATGCGAGCAGAATGGGTTACCTGGATAGAGGCAAAGAAGAAATTTGTAAAATGTAGAAAAATAGAAGAATAAAAGAAGGGAAAGGCAAAGGAAAGGACATGAGAGAGGGAGAATGCTTACATTAGATGGGGAGAATCTGGTTGTACAGTGGGCACAAGAGTTGATAAGAGCCTAACCAAGCTCTACAAATGAAAATAGTGAATATATTAAAAAAATTTTTACAGTATATAAAATTGTATAAAAATATCATCAAAGCAAGAAAAAAGGAATATGTATATAGTTCTATCTCTAGAATCAGTTACTAGACAATACCCAGGGCTGTAGGTTTTTACTATAAATCTATGTATATAGATATGTGACTATGTTTTGTGTCACCCCACATGTACCCACTCAAAGACAAGGAAAGTAGTACACACATCCATACCCAAGATAGACTGCAACAGAGAAGCAAAGATTATATATACGAGGATCTGCCTCCAGGGAAATCTAAAATCTATCCCATAGCTCTTGTGTTTTAATGGGCTTTATTTCAAATGAGATGCCTTAAATCATAATCTGACTGAGAAATGCCTCTGCAGGTTTAGAAATCAGCACCCATGAAGAAAACACAGGTGAGGTTCCTGCATCATGGCTGAAACTGTCCAAAGCTGAGAGGATGGGTCTCCAGTTGGCACAGAATCTGGCCTGGGACAGCCAGCATTTACCCCCAGGCTGGTGAGTTCTCCCCAGTGGGGACTGAAAGGTTGTGCCTTCAATGAGCTGACAGGGCCCACTCTCCACTCCCTGCTTCTCCTGGCTCAGAAGATGGCAACTTAGGCTGTGTCCAAGTGCACTAAGTGAAGCACATGTCAATTTACTTCTGCTTGCATATAGAGACCAGAATAAATGTGGATTCATCTCAGCTATGACTTTCAACATTTTCAAGAAAAATGAGTGAGGGATAACAGTCGGGAATTCATAATGTTTAAGTTCACCCTCTGTGCATCCTTCAGTTCAGGCTTCCTACTGCCTTACTCCCCCCACCCCTTGTTTAAGGTAAAAACAAGAAATTCTTTCAATGAAGTAAATCTTGCTTATTATAGACTTACCTGGACGAGCACCCAGTCTTTTACAAATGTTCATTGAGAACCCGCAAAGAAGGAGGGGGATAGGTGGGATTACACCTGCGGTGCATCTTACAAGGGTATATGTGAAACTTAGTAAATGTAGAATGTAAATGTCTTAGCACAATAACTAAAAAAAACGCCAGGAAGGCTATGTCAACCAGTGTGATGAAAATGTGTCAAACGGTTTATGAAGCTAGTATATGATGCCCCATGATTATATCAATGTACCCAGTTATGATTTAATAATAAAAAAAAATATATTAAAAAAAATATCCACAAATACCAGAAAAAAAAAAAAAAAAGAGAGAACCCGCACAGGCCTACTTCTCATTTTTCTAACTTCCCTGAACGCATGTTCATATATCAGGTAAACTCTGTCTAATGTAGATAAGATGACTCTGGTACCATTCTAATTCTAGTATCACCTCTGTGTCCATCAGTGCCTTTGAAGAGAGAAAACCTTAAGAATTGAAATCTGGCCTTGGCAGGTAATATGTTTCTTGATTTCCAGAGGGATATTTCATAGGAATATTGTCACTGCTCATTATGATTTTTTTATTAAGTTCATTTGTTAAGTGATAATGAGGCCTTTCATCATCATAGATCATGGTTGATAAATTATGAGTGTTACTTTCTATTTATTCAGGAATAAGATCCAATATAACACCATCAGTGTGACATTATGGTCTGTAGTGTGCTATTTTGCCACAGTGTAGTGCTACCCCAACCATATTATTGGTGGAGCAGAATTATGCAATGATTCCTCCTATTGCACATACATAATCTCCTTTTTGCTCTAAGAGAGTCCATTTTGGGTTTTATAAGTTTCAACTTATATTCTAAACAAATCTACTGGTGTTGCATATAAATCTGTGTCATCATTCCTTCTAGAAAAGCATTCTCAGATAAATCCTGTTTTGTTGTTTTGGGTTTTTGGTTTTTCTCTTAAATCAAAATACCAAGAAGAGATTTTTTTTCTTGGTTTGACAATTCCCTTCACATTACCTGCAATTTTCCATCTCTTATGATAAGCTACTTGTGTGACTAGGATATGTCAGCATATACTTGGAAGAGAAGCCTTTAGCAATGTGTTGAATAAATTTTCAGAGAAATTTCAATTTTGTTTGCATTCATAAGGGTAGTAGAACGCAGTGTGACAATTCTGCATGTACTTCCTGACCACTGACTGTGCTCTAGGACTTGCGGTGGAGCCAGGACTGCAACTCCTGTGGGGTATGTGGGCATGTCAGAATCAGGACGACAAAGTATCCAATTGGGGAAAACATGTTGCTTGAATTACCTAAATTACCTTTATGTGGGATAGAATACTATATCTGTAGGCTTCCAATTTCAGTATCTTCACTATTTCTCATTATGAGAAAAACATTTCGGGCTTTAATTCCTGTTGTTAACCCCATGCTCCATAGGGAACATTACAAAGTAATTTCTGTCATCTACATCTCTGCTCATACATTAGAAAAGAATAGAGGAAAATACATTACATATCCTTCCTATCTATCTATCTATCTATCTATCTATCTATCTATCTATCTATCTATCTACCTACCGACCTACCTACCAACTTATCAAAACAGTAAGAGAAATGACAATAGAAAACCAATATCCTTATTCCCAAAATATGGATAATAAAATTGGTCTCCATCTTTTTGACTCCTCTCTATCTCATATCCCAGGATAATGTTGCATTTTACTATTCACTTTTATATTTATAAAGGTATGGATCCAGGTGGGGAATATAACATAATGGTTGAAATTATGCACATGAGTTGAAAATGTGTACTAGGATATTCTCTTACTGTTTAAGCACATAAGATCTATGATGGAATCCTGTTAGATGTTTTCAATAGTTTTTAAAAACTATTTCATTCCAAGAATGAAATGAACTGTAGAAGAAAGCCAATTTGAATTTAATAGGTTAAAACGGAGTCTCTTGCCTGATGCCTCGAACTATTATATTAGGACTCATAACCTAAGAAAGATTGGCATGAATAAAAATGTGGAACAAAGACCTTTGTAAGGATGGGTCATGATACCACTAAAATGTACTACATCAACCCAACCTGGATGACTCCATCTATCTCTTTCTACCCAGGGATGTCTACGATTTGTCAGTGGTGGGAACATCTCTACTATTGTCTATATGTACTGGTCAGTTCTTACTTCAGGTGTGTAAACCCTTATACAAAGTGTGTAAACCAGTGTGAGATGCCATCATCTGTGCCATGGAACAATGTTTATCCCATGTTATTACACATTATTATAGAAAGTTGTTACAAGATAATTAAAAGACCCAGAACTCATTTCTAGCTAGAGCTTTGGTAATATTGCCCTTCCAGCCAATACCTACTTGGAATGATTATTTCAATGTTTTATTAGCTCTAATATCAATTCACATCATAATAATATTTTATATTCTTCAAGTAGATAACTTTGCATTTGTACTCAATGTCCATTCAAAACACTTTTTAAGGATTTAAAACTAAGAGTGCATTACATGGAGCTTTTGTTTTTTTCTCACTGAGACTTCTAAGTGAAGTTGTATACTGAATGAAATTCTCTTCCTATTATTTTTGGGCTGATTAATGACTTAAAGCAAATGAGAAACATTTCTGTCTTTGTTGAAGACAGATGGCTATATTCCTGCTTCTTTTTCAAATATTGTTTGGTTCTGCTTATTCAGAATATAAAACAGAAGCTGTAAACTTTCTGCTATATTTGACTAGCCAAAAATTTCCACATGCAAAAAATACAGATAGAAATGGGGTAAAAGGTCCAGGTTCTAACTAAGGTCAAGAATTGATATACACTCGATTATATTTAATACCTATACAAAATCAGATCACTCTGAGAACCCACTTTGTGAACTGATATCCCAGGGACAGAAATCAGCTCATCATTATGCTTTGTTCAACCAGCACAATATAAGATTCTGAATTGGTTGACGATATGTAAAGAATTAGAGAGGTTTGTATGAAATCCTAGGCATCTAAGACCCCATCCCTATGTAGCACAAATCCAGTAGCTGAACACCATCCTCCTGTGTGGACAGGACTCCCCCAATATCCAATTGTTCACAGCCCTCCTGCTCTTGCCATCTCCCTGCTGCTGAGGCCCACTAAGAACTGCCATTTATCCCAATAACTGTGATGTGACATGGCTTTTTTCATTTACTTGATCTGCTGCACCAGAAGTCATTTGAATTTGTGACCACATTATTAACTGTGATCACTGCTAGGAAAGCAAAGAGGAAACAGAAAAACATAAGTGTGATCTTGAGGCAAAAGGTAGAGCTGACAGAAGGAACCTGATCAAGTATGCTTACGTTCTGCACAACCAAGCTCTTCACATCTTTCTCTCGGGGAACATTTCAGTGAGGCAAGGGGTTTTGTAGACCACATACAGTCTCTTTTTTTCCTGTCCAAAGAAATACCACTTTTGCCTTAGAACTGAAAGGATTCTAAAATATCTATTGTACTTTTTAATGTAGAAATTAAATCTGCGATGACGAATACACTTAGCCGATTGCTAACCTCTCTTTCTTCCTGTTGCTAATCCCACTTTATCACCAGCATATTCATCCAATTTACTTTTGGGAAGGACACAGAGATTCATTTGTGACTCACAAACACATTTTAAGAATCACATTTATCCAAATCATACCAGTTAGATACATAAAATCACACTTAACTTGGACCCCATTGGATCCTAGTTTTCATTTGGTTTTGGGGGCAGTATCAGTGCTCTTTCAGTGCTACATCTACTATTCTTATTTTGGATTTGTGCTATTAATCAGCCCCTACCTGATATTTTTAAAGACTTACTAAAATGCAAAGAGTTATCTCAAATACTAAAAGAGTTTTCTCAATACTAATTCCTCTTAGCACTTTACTGCATAATAACAGGAGTGATGAAGTTAAACCACAGATATTCAAAAGGAGAGGACCAGCCAGTGGCAAAAATTTCAGTGATCACTTAGTGATGGATGCTACCTGGCAAAAACAATGGTGTTCCCACCTAAACAGTATGGTCATCAGCTGAAACAATCAGGTTTCTATTGATGAATGCACAGATACAATAAATTAAGCATCAAATAAGGAATTCTTCTTTAAAAAATACAAACAATTTCATATTATACAAAGAGGGGGGAGTATAAGAACAATATTTAAGTCTGAATGGAAACTGGAGAAAACAAACGTTCCCAACTCGGGATAGGAAGCAGAGATTGGAAGCATCATCTCAGCTGTCACGAAGGCCAGCCTGGCTGTATCCACCGTCTGCAGCCAGTACAAAAATAATGGCATTTAAAGTAATGGCATTGACAGTAATAAAATGGCAATTACTGTGTGTATGGCTTTTCCAGGCCTCTCCCAGCACATCCAGGATGTTCATTCTCATCAGGCCAGACAGGTGCCTTGAAAATCACATCATTAGCATAGGATTTTGAGGAAATCCCTTCATGTTTTGTTTCTATTTGTGCAAAAATCCCAGGTTATTTTGTTGACTCAGGGGAAAATCCCTGAGTTCTAATACCGCAAACCAACCCCCTGTGTCATCCCCTGGGAGGAGATGGAATGAGAGAAGGCCAAGTGTGGGGGGGCTTGTTTTTGAAAGTTGTACACCTTCTCCAGATATGGGTCTTTGTGGAAGAAGGAGAAGAAGGAGAATGAAGAAGCTCAGCTAAAATGATGCAAGACATTGGCAGCCTCTTTTATTGTATATGAGGTCTTTTTTACTCTTCTGAATCTGAAAAAAAGAAAAAGAAAAAGAAAAGTGTCAATGCTGCCTTTCCCCCTCTCCACCCTCCAGGTCTGAGGAGAAGAAAGTCTGGGGGATAAAAATAGATGGGGGAGGGACCAATAAAACATTTCAATATTGGTCATGGTGATCTCCGTTGCAACATGATTCATTCTATACATAAGGGAAAATCTCAGTGCAGAACTTTAAACACTGACCGTTTGAAACCTTAATGGTTACTTTAAACTAGATTATCAAACATTTGGTTCATGCAATATAGATGTTAAGCCACCTTATTTTGAAATCAAGATGAGAGATCTGCCTCCAGATCTGGTCAATTTGCCTCAAGGGTTATTGCAATTGGAAGAAATAAGATTCATCTGGTCCCCACCGTTTTCACACCAAAAGCAATGTTCCTCTCTCTCAGAATTCTTTCCTCACCCTCAGAAGCTTCCCAAAGACATTTAAACCAAGATGTGTGCTGGCCAAAATCACTGTGCAGATGATGGCTGAATCACCTGAATTGTCCACTGGACCCAGAGAGAGGAGGTGGAGAGAGAAGACATGGAGAAAAACAGGACTAAATTAATGGAAACAGACAATGTTGGATTCCTATCACCTGGCAGGCCCTGCCCCAGGTAACCTCAATGGTCTTGGACAGAATTTAAAATTAGAAGAAGTCCATTGTACTACTGCTTCCCATTGGCACTGGGTGCTCTGCAAGCACCTGGTAGTTAGAAAGTGTTCCCTCCTATGCAGGGCTCCAAAGGACTAGAAGGACAGTGCTTTTGATGTTAAGAAGGGTGACACCATCATCCACACATCAGATGTTAGAAGCCTTCTTCACAGGACAAGGGACAAAGAAAGTTTCCTTTTGAACTCCCATTAGGAGGCTACAATACTCTCCTAAGAAAGATTTAGCTAAAGCTAGCCGGAAGATAGGAGAGCCTCTTCTGATGTATTGTAGTCCTGGGGTTATGAATGAGAGAGGTTCTGTAGGTTTGTTTTTATGTTGAATTTGTGTGTGAGTTGGAGCAGGTACATTTACCTATTACCTGTAATAGCCTCCATTCCTACATGTGAATCCTATGTCAGTCAGATGTTTGTAACTTGAGGACTTATTGTAATAGCTTCCATTCATAAGTGTGAGCTGTATGTAAGTTGGATGTTTATAACTCGGGGACTGCCTTTCACCTGGCATTAAGGAGTTATTAGTATTGGGCAAATACTAATACCTCCTTGATACCAGGTGCCATTAATTCAGGCCACCTGCTTTTCTCTTTTCTTTATTCTGTTCTTGAGTATTTGTTATGTTTACCTTCCATCCGTCAGTACCTTCACCCATTTGGGAGAAACAACAGAGAAGAGAAAGGCTCTGACCAATCACTTTACTCTGAGACTAGCATTGATAAACATGCCAGTGAAAGAGGGGTGGGAAACAAAAAGTGAAATCAAGGATTAGAAGCTGTCCATTGGTGCTGATAGTCTATGCACAAGTTGTTCCACCTGGGAGCTGCAATACAGGGCTCCTCCCTGTCATTATCAGCTAGGGGGATGGGTAGCGACTTTTTTGTAGAAGGTCATCACAATACTAACCACCTTCTTACATGTCCCAAGACCCTTAAACATAAAAAAAAGTCCAATTTTGTTAGGATGACATAGGTTGAGTTTGATTTTTTTAATAACATACCCACTTTGTAGAATAAACCACCATAAGGAAGCTAGGGACAGATAACTGGGGATAGCTGACAAGGACAACTATTAAACCCAGTGAGCTCCAGGCAGTCAACAAGGAGAGTGATGCACGTCCTGTTTCAAAAAGCCTGGCTAGCAGTGTCCCATTGTCATGAACTCCTGGGTTCCAGAGATGGAAAAAGTCCATCAGGGTCTAAATGGAATCCAAAGGCCACTGAAAGGATCCTCACGGATCAGATGGTGGAGCGTTCCCTCTGCCTGCACATCTCCATCCTTCTGCTTTTGGGTTAAGGGTTGAGGTGAAGGAGTAAATAAAGCAAGCTGCATGTTTAAGCTATGGCTGTGTTGATTGTCGTTTGAACAAACAGCAGTAAAAGAACAGAAACACATGTTCTGTAGCTGGGTCTGTGACCGAGAGATCATCCCTGGCCTTCCAAACACAGGCTTTCTGAAAAGAGCTCCTCTGTATGACTCTCTCTGGGCACTCGCCCTATGAGGCCTAGTACCACAGACATCTGCAGGGTGATGTTCCAACCCAGACTGCAGACTTCTTGAGAGGAGAGAAAATATCTCTTAACTTTTTTTTTTTAACACTTCTTGCAAGTATGATAATGCCTGGCACATAGCATATGCCCAGTGAATATATTTTAATATATTTAATTGAAAAGGAGTAAATTGAAAAAGCATGAGGTGGATGGCAAAGATAAAGTGTGACAAGTAGGCCTTTCCTAATTTTGACTTTCAGAGCACGAAATATAAATTAAAATTATAAATATATCAGTTTTATGTTTTATTCACAGCAAAGTATGATATGTCAAAACATTTATATCACTATGAAGGCGCCTGATTATAAGTGGCTTTTTTTGGGACTGTCTCCAAGAGAAGGGGCACTTGTTCCCCAGGGAGCTTTGACGTGACTTGTAAATCAGGCCACGTCCTCTTCTCACTTCATGTGCTATGTTGACTTTGTCGTGTTTTGATTGTGTGTGTTTGTTTTCAGTATTTAAACTGAACTTGAGCAAGCATCAGTAAGACTACAAAGTATGTGGAACTGAGGACCCTCCTGAAGACAAAGTGTAAGAGACCACTTTGTATTTAACTGAGATCGTGACTAATTTCAATTTCATTGGTTCCAAGTCTATGCTGGCTTTTTGAAGGCCACAAAAAATAATTAAATCCACCTACTCTTTTGAAGAGTGATTGAAAAACTGAAATGGAAACTATCTTGTTCCATCTTAATAATTCAGAAAAATATTCAAGCAAGTGCCATCCCCTTCCCTTCCCCTTAGCCCAAGACTTCTTACATCTCACAAGATGTTGCTGTTATGGCTTTAAATCCTAAAGCACAAACCCATGATGTGTGAAGTCACAGAAATGTATTTACTCAGAGAAGTGAGCAAAGGATTTAAAACAATGTGGTCTTATTTATTCTACCATTCCATGGACCATTCCATGGTTGTCTTGCAGGTAAATATAGATCTTATAATCATTTGGTTGAAAGATAAGTGATTTTGAAATAAGCTGAAAGTTCAAGTTAATGTGACCTGACTCTAAAAATGTGCTGATACAGTATCAGTTATACTGTTTATTCATAGATCTTAAATGGAGTGTCTATGAGACAGTCCTCATGAGAATCTGTCACTGAGCTTAAAAAATATTTCAAATATATTTGTTTTTCACTTTTCATTTTTTTTTTTTTCTTCAGCCTAATTAACTAACACCTAATCTCAAAGTAAGCTGATTTGGCTGAGGACAGAGCTGGGATTCAAAACCAGATTTTCCCATCCTAACAGCTCTACCATAGCTGCTTCCCTGTGGAGTCAACTTTCTACAAAAACAACAAAGTGATGCAGTAAGAAAATTGAGAAGAACAAATGCAGTGAAACCAAACTCAATTTTAAATGCAAGTAGAATTTCTATTAGGCATATGAATGGGTCCTAGTTTTGTTTTTTAATAATAAGAAAATTCTAACAAAACCATTATTTTAGAGATTGCTATTAGGTATATCCAGACATAGATTTTCCTGTCCCAGGTCACAATTACATGGCAGCTATTTTGAAAGGCTATGTGCATGCTTTTTTCCAGCCTCAGACAATACTGGATATGATTATAGTAGGATTATTCTAAATTAATTTCACCACATATAACATCAATGTACAGCACTGATAAAACAAAACACTCTCTTATTATTTATTATTCCTGCATAGATCACCTAGATAGATGATAGATGATAGATAGATGAAGTCGGTGGGGCTATAACTTCCTTAAATAATGCCTATGTCATCATCTCATAAAACTAACCCATTTGATCCAAAAACACAGAAAAAGAACAGCAAAAATGATGGTCCTTCCTAGGTTCAACACTGGTGAACCTCTTTCTTTGTCTTTCCTTTTGATCCACTGCATCTGTCCCACCACTGAGAATAATGATGATGTTAAACATTTTTTCTCTACCTTTGCTACTTTCTTTTTTCTTTTATTCAGTATGTTATTTCTTTGTAAACTTAAAATACATGAATAACTGTCTTCTGTCCCACATTGCCCAAGGCATCTCACTGCTATGCTCTGTTTTTAAAACCCAGTATATTAACATCTAAGGAAAGAATTAAAATTCTGCAAGTATCCCCAGGGTTTGGCCTACTCGTAGCAGGGAACTGAAAGTCAGGTATCAGCAACTTACAGCTCTTCAGGTGGTATCTCAACATCCCTGATTCACAGAGGGGCAGGTGACTGTAGAGTTAACCACCCCTGTCTGCACAAAAGAGTTTTGTTTAGGATCAGTTTTTCAATCTGTGAAGCCAAGAACCAGCCAGGGACTATAACGAAAGCCCTTGGGAACAAATAAGTGGGGCTTGGATTTTAGATCTGAAACATTCTCACTGTTTTTCATATTTTCCTCAATTTTATTAGCTCAGGAAAAGCAACAAAAGATTCAGAATGAATGAAAGAAAAATAAGCATCTTCTCATGTTTTCACTGTCACTGCAAACCACAGAATAAAAATAACTTATAATGTATAGGACTAATACTTATGAAATGAAAATGTCATTTGGCATCAGGGAGCCCTTCAGTGGGGAGTGCTAAAAATAAGCACGGAAGTGGAAGCTTGAACACTTTCTTGACAATGCATTTTTAACAGCTTTTCTAGCGTGTGGGTCTCTAGATAAGAAATGGCATAAACAATGTAGACAGTTCTATGTCCTAGCTTTGGCATATACATATTTTTCAAAGACAGCTGTTATTTTTTTTTTAATTTTTATCAAGTTAATAGAGTTTCTTTTGACAAATGTTACCCGTGTTTTTCATAGAATATGACAAAATATAATTTTTCTAGAGGAAAATATTTACTTTACATTTACTAAGAAGTTTTATCTTAGTAAAACTTACAAAAATATTAAATGAATGTAGAATGCTCTGTATAGTATTCCATATCTAGGGTGAGCATGCTGAAGATGAGTAAGTATGTTCAAGTATAGTTATGGCTCCCCGTAGACCAATGTGTTGCCAGCATCAACTACAAGAGATAACCAGAGCCCTGTGGAAAGAAGTAGCAGAAATTGGAAGAGCGAGGTAATAAAAAGAAGCATCAACTATGAGAAAGGTTTTGAGGGATCTAAACATAAGGCAGTTATTTATTCTGGTGTACATGTATAAAGACAGCCCAAAACTATTATCCTAAGTTGTACTGGAAAGATTTTTGGAAGCAAGAATAGATCAATATGATTCCCTGGGATGAGAATACTCGAACACAGATATTTTTGCATATATGAAAATTGACGGCAGCCTCAGTGAACCTCAATGCATACCTCCTGAATGATGGTAATGTACCAGCACATTCACTGTCTCTCAAACTCTGCTCATGAACCTAAGACAAAAATGATCTCCATGGCAAAGGCACACATGTGCCTCAGGTCTACCCAGAGCCTGCTGTTTAAGTGTTTCCTCCCTGGATTTGCGGAGCAGGGCACACCTCTGTTTCTAAAGGCCTCATCTCTCTCTCTTTTCTTTAAATTTTTACATATACACGTGTTTATTAGGTTTCCATTTTTTTGCCTTCACAAAATTAAAAAGGCTTAAATTTTAATAACAATAACAACGTTTAAAATAAGGACTAGAAAGAAAAACCTCGTAAAGAATGAATGAACATAAATACATTCAGAAAAGGAATCAATTGCTACATCGAAAAATTAAGCAATAATAATAATAATGCAAAGAAAGTAACATTCACATTGTCAAATAAGAGTATATGTATTATGGAATGCTTTGACTCTGAGATTCAGTATGGAGTCATCGGTTAACTTCTTTTTTTTTTTTTTTTTTTTAGTCTCAAAAAATAGACGACTAATATTTATAAATAAAAGTAAAAGATAATTTCAAAAAACAGATCATGCCAAATCTTATAAACAATAGAAAATGAAGAAATACTTCAAAATCATTCTACTTGATCTGGGTACATCTGATATTAAAATTGGAGAAAATATATTATTAGAAAGGGGAAATTATAAACACATGTCACTTATAAATGAGGATGCAATATCCTAAACAACATATTAACAAGTTGAATTAAAAACAAATGTTTATGTAATGTACTTTGGTCAAAATTAAATCAAATTTATGTGAGAGTTAGTCACTATTTTCTTTTCTTTTCTTTTTTTCTTTCTTTCTTTTTTTTTTTTTTTTTCTTCTTTTCCTTTCCCTCACCCCTTCTCTCCTTCTCTGTCTGGTCTCCCCTCCCCTTAGGCCTCATCTCTCTTTACCCACCAAATTCACTGCAGAGCAGGTGATGATGCCCTATCCTTTAGGTAACTAACACAATTTTTTTCAAAATATCAATGAACATTATAAATCTTAAGTACAATTCAAATGTTCAGATATACACTTCTACCGTTTTTATTAATAACTTGGTAAATCTATTATAATAGTACAAAAGATACCTAACAAACTCAATTGTCTGTTCCAAATTTATTTACATATTCCATACCAAACTAATCTGCTGGGAATCATCTGTAAAGAAAACAAGAAAAAACCATTCCTTTCTTCAGGTCACCCTGGAGAGCCCTGGAGCAAGTCAAGACCATGAAACTTCAGCCTTGTGAAGACTCGTATCATAGGCAAATTCCCCTAATGTACACAACAAACCTTTGGTCAGAACTAGTTGCTCCATGCAAACTAACAAGAATATTGATTCCACTGCCTCTTCAATTTTTTCTGTATTGAGATTCTAAAGAGGAGAACATGAGCATCTTAAGAAATGCTTAGGAATTGTGGCCTTAAGAAATAACATTTACTTAAAGAGGAAATGAGCTGACAGTTCTGTCATGACAGCCATGACACAGTTCTGTGTCAGCTTCACAGTTCTGTGAATGCAGACCTAAGAAATTACTATGTGGAGTGGATATAATACACAGGTATAACACACAAGGGGAGAAGATGGTGTTATACCTATGATATTATATCTACATAATAATTTTATTTTGTTTTAACTCAATGTGGTTTTAAATCTGGCTTTTAATTTTCATTTCCCTAATGATATCAAAGATCTGTCAAGGATCTTTTAATGCACTTATTTGCTAGTGATGTATGTCCCTTGCTTATTTGCTAGTTCTGTATCTTGTGAAATTTTTGTCCAAATTTATTGCATGTTTTTAATTGGATTGTTTTCTTATTACTTAATATTGAAAATTCTTTATATAATTGAGATATAAATCCTTTAACAGATATATGCTTTGCAAATATTGTCCCAATCTATGAATTGGCTTTTTAGTCTCCTAATAGGGGCACTTGAAGAATACAGGTTTTTAATTTTGATAAAGTATAATTTATCAACTTTTTTTTATGATTCGTACTTTTGATGTCATACCTAGGAAATATTTCCTTAAGGCAAGCTATATTTTCATAGCTAAAAGTTTATTTTTTCCCTTTTTTAAAAAAATTAAATCAGAACTGTACACATTGAAGCATTATGGGTCCAATGTGCTGATTTTATATAAATTTTGGGATGTTTACATCAAACTAGTTAACATAGCCTTCACCTCACTTACTTAATTATTGTGTTAAGACATTGATACTCTACACTTAATAGATTTGAAATGTACCCCTGCAATATGCACCATAGGTGTGTTTCCATCGTTTACCCTCTCTACATCCACCCTCTCCCGACTCTTCCCCCTCCTCTTCCCTCCTTCATCCTGGGCTATAGTTGTGTTTTATCTTACATATGAAAGTGTGGGTGATTATAAATTGGTTTCATAATAGTACTGAATAGTGGATACTTTTTCTTCCATTCTTGAGATACTTTACTAAGAAGAATATGTTCCAGCTCCATCCATGTAAACATAAAAGAGGTAAAGTCTCCATATTTTTTAAGGCTGCATAATGTTTTACATTTATGTTTATAATCCATTTTGAGATATTTGTATATAATATGAAGTAAGGCTAGAAATTCCTTACTTACCATATGGTATATTCAATTGCTCCATCACCATTTGTTGATGACTATCATTTTCCCATAGAATTTCTTTTGTCTTTTGTCAAAAATGAGTTGTTCATACAAATGTAGATCTATTTTCAGACTCCTTATTCTATTCCATTAACCTATTTTTGTCTCTGTTGATGCTGCCTTGATTATGGTAGCTTTATAATAAGTTTTGTAATCAGGCCTAATGTGCAGTCCTCTGACTTTTTCCTTATTTTTCAAACTTGCTTTGTCTACTCTGGATACTTTTCATTTTCATATAAATTTTAGGATCTCCTTGTCAATTTCTACCAGAAAAGCATCTAGAATTTTAATTCAGAATGAATTAACTCTATAGATCAAACTGGAGAACCAACATTTCAACTATCTCTGGAAAATCCCCAAATATTTGGAAATTAAATGTTATATTTCTAAATAGGCCTTACGCCAATGTAGAAATCAAAGTGGAAATTAGAAAGAACTTTGAAATGAATATGAATATAAATGCAACATATGAGAACTTTTGTTATGACGTTAAATTAGTACTTGGAGAAACTTATAGCATTAAATGCCTATATTAGAAAAGAAAAAAAAAAACCCTCAAGCCCATATGTTTACCTTTCACCTTAAGGACCTAGAAAAATCAGATACACTAAACCCAATAGCAAGTGGAAGAAAGGAAATAATAAAAGAAGATATCAATGAAATAGAAAACAGAAAACTAATAGAAAATATCAATGATGATGATTACTAAAATCTATTAACTTCTGGCCAGAGTGGGCAGGGAAAAAAAATAAGAAAAAACACAAATGACAAATATCAAGAAATGAAAGTATCATTATAAATTTTAAAGATGTTAAAAGAATATTAAAATAATAAAAACATTCTTTTAATTGAATTCCACTGTGTTCTGTGAATATTCTTTATTTAACTTGAATTCTTTTGAATTTATTGGGGCTTGTTTTTTGTTGCAGAATATAGTCTATCTTCATATATGCTCTGTGTGCACTTAAAAAGGATGTGTATTCTTCTATGGTTGATTGTTCTAGAAATGCCAATTATGTCAAGATGATTGATAGTGTTGTACAAATCATCTTTTCCTGGATGATTTTATATCTACTTATTCTATTGATTACTGCAAAGGAGATATTAATGCCTCTAAATAATTGGTGGATTAAAAAAATGTTTCTTCAGTTCACTTCACGTATTTTGGTATAAAGAATTATTATATTCTTTTAATAAATGGACAACTACCATTATGAAATGAACTTCCTTATTCCTGAAATTTCTTCATTCCTATCTTTTGTCTGATATCTACTTGGTCAGATTTTGATGTAGTCAACCAAACTTTCTTTTGATTAGAAAGATGGTATACTCATTTATCTCCCCCTTTTACTTTTGTGCTATTTGTGTCCTTTTATATATAAGCAGAACATACTTGGGTCTTAAAATCTCACAATTGCTAAAGTTTTTAATTGCAGTTTTTAAGCCATTTATATTTAATGTAATAACTATTTAATAATATCTTAATTTTAAGTGTATGATCTTCCTATTTGTTTTCTATTTATCTCATCTGCTCTTTGTTCCCTTCTTACTCTTTTATACCTTCTTTTGGATTATTTTTATGATTTTATTTTATCTCTTATTGACTAATTACCTATCTATATATCTTTGCTATTTTAGTGATAAAGTTCTTTTTTATTCTAGTGACCACTGGTTTGGAGCAATTTGATCATAATATGCTTTGGTGTAATTTTTTATATTTCCTGTGCTTGGGCTTTAATTGTGCTTCTTGAATCTGTGGATTTATAGTTTTCTTCATTTGGCAAATTATGGCCACTGCATCTTTAAATTTTTTTTTTTTGTATTTTTTTATTAAGCAATAATAATAATAATGCAAAAAAAGTAACATACATTGTTAAATAAGAGTATGTCTGTGGTAGAATGCTTGGATTCTGAAGTTCACTGTGGAGTCATCAGTTAACTTATTATTTTTTCCCAAAGTCTCAAAAAATAGACTTAAACTAATATTTATAAGTAAAAATAAAAGATAATTTCAAAAAACAGATCATGCCAAATCCTATAGACAATAGAAAAAAAAGAAATACTTCAAAATCATTCTACTTCATCTGGATACACCTGATATTAAAATTAGAAAAAATACATTATTATAAAGGTAAATTACAAACATATTTCACTTATATATGAGGATGCAATATCCTAAACAAAATATTAACAGGTTGAATTAAAAATTAACATTTAAGTAATGAACTTTGGTCAAAATTAAATCCAATTTATGTGAGAATTAGACACTATTTTCCTTTCTTTTCTTTTTCTTTTCCTTTCCCTCACCCCATCCCTCCTTCTCTGTCTGCTCTCCCCTTCCTCCATGCCCCACCATGTCATTAATTGTCCTGATATCAAAGTTGAATACATAGGATTCATACTTCTCCATTCCCGTGATGCTTCACTAAGAATTATGTGTTCCACCTCCATCCAGGTTAATACAAATGCTGCAAAATCTCCATTTTTTAAATGGCTGAATAGTATTCCATGGTATACATATACCACACCTTGCCAATCCATTCCTGGATTAGAGGGCATTTAGGCTGTTTCCACATTTTAGTGATCGTAAATTGAGCTGTCATAAACAGTCTAGTACAAGTGTCCTTATGATAAAAGGATTTTTTTACTTCTGGATAGATGCTCAGTATTGGGATTGCAGGATCAAACAGGAGGTCTTGGTTGAGTTCTTTGAGGTTTCTCCGTACTTAAAAGTTGTATTAGTTTGCAGTCCCATCAGCAATGTAAAAGTGTTCCTTTTTCTCCACATCCATGCCAGAATATGCAGTTTTGAGATTTTGTGATATGGGCCATTCTCGCTGGAGTTAGATGATACCTCAGGGTGGTTTTAATTTGCATTTCTCTAATAATTAGGGATAATGAGCATTTTTTCATGTTTGCTAGCCATTCATCTGTCTTGTCTACAGAAGGTTCTGTTCATCTCTCTTCCCTATCAATGTAAGGGATTCTTATTTTTTTTTTTTCTTGTGGATTAATTTAAGTTCTGCATAGATCCTAGTTATTAAGCTTTTGTCTGATTCAAAATATGCAAATATCCTTTCCCATTGTGTATGTTGTCTATTTGCTTTGGTTGTTGTCTCCTTGGCTGTACAGAAGTTTTTCAGTTTAATTAAGTCCCATTTGTTTATTATTGCTGTTGTTGCAATTGCCATGGCAGTCTTCTTCATAAAGTCTTTCCCCAGGCTGATATCTTCCAGTGTTTTTCCTATTCTTTCTTTGAGGATTTTTACTGTTTCATGCCTTAAATTTAGGTCCTTTATCCATCTTGAATCAATTTTTGTGAGTGGAGAAAGGTGTGGGTCCAGTTTCAGTCTTTTACATGTGGATATCCAATTCTCCCAACCATTTATTGAATAGGGAGTCTTTTCCTCAGTGGATGTTCTTGTTTGGTTTATTGAAGACTAGTTGGTTGTACGTTGTTTGTTTCATTTCCTGGTTTTCTATTTGATTCTAAATGTCAATGTCTCTATTGTTGTGCCAGTACCATGCTGTCTTGACCACTATAGCCTTGTAGTACAGCCTAAAATCTGGTATGGTGATGCCCCGATTTGTTTTTATTACTAAGAACTGCATTAGCTATACAGGTTTTTTTCTGGCTCCATACAAAACGCAGAATCATTTTTTCCAAATCTTGAAAATAGGATTTTGTTATTTTAATAGGGATGGCTTTGAATCAATAGATTGCCTCAATAGAATCAAAAGAATTGAAATTTTACCTTGCATCTTCTTAGACCACAAGGCACTAAAAGTGGAACTCAACTCCAACAAAAATGCTCAACCTCACACAAAGGCATGGAAGTTAAACAATCTTATGCTGAAAGACAGTTGGGTGCAGGAAGAAATAAAAAAGGAAATCATTAACTTCCTTGAGTATAACAATAATGAAGACACAAGCTACCAAAACCTATGGGATATAGCAAAAGCAGTCCTGAGAGGAAAATTTATTGCTGTAGAAGCCTACTTTGAAAAACAGAAAGAGAGTGCATCAACAAACTCTCAAGCCATCTTATGGAATTGGAAAAAGAAGAATAATCTAAGCCTAAACCCAGGAGAAGAAAAGAAATATCCAAAATCAAATCAGAGATTAAAGAAATTGAAAACAAAAGAATCATTCGGAAAATTAATGAAACAAGGAGTTGATCTTTTTGAAAAAATAAATAAAATAGATAAATCTTTGGCTATAAATAAAAAAGTAAAAATCTGTAGTAACCTCAATCAGAAATGACTAAGGGAAAATAACAACTGAAGGCACAGAGATACAAGAGATTATCTCTGAACACTACCAGAAACTTTATGTCCAGAAATTTGACAATGGGAAGGAAATGTATCAATATTTGGAATCACACCCTCTCCCTAGACTTACCCCAGATGAAATAGATCTCCTGAACAGACAAATTTCAAGCACTGAGATCAAAGAAACAATAAAAAATCTCCCAACAAAACAATGCCCTGGTCCAGATGGCTTCACATCAGAATTTTATCAAACCTTCAAAGGAGAGCTTATTCCCATACTGTAGAAATTATTCCAAAAAATTGAGGAGGGAGGAATCTTTCCCAACACGTTCTATGATGCAAACATCACCCTGATACCAAAACCAGGAAAAGATCCAGCTAAAAAGGAAAATTTCAGACCAATTTTACTAATGAATATAAATGCAAAAATTCTCTACAAAATCCTAGCCAACAGATTACAGCTTATCATCAAAAAAGTCATAGATCAAGTAGGTTTCATCACAGGGATGCAAGGCTGATTTAATATATGCAAGTCTGTAAACGTTATTCACGGCATTAACAGAAGCAAAACCAGACTATATGATCCTCTCAATCAATGCAGAAAAAGCATTTGATAAAATCCAGCATCCTCTTCTAATTAGAACACAGAGGAATATAGGCATAGGTGGCACATTTCTTAAACTGATTGCAGCTATCTATGACAAACCCACAGCTAATATTTCACTGAATGGAGTAAAACTGAAAGCTTTTCCTCTTAGAAGTGGAACCAGACAAGATTGTCCTCTGTCACCATTACTATTCAACATAGTGCTGGAAGTTCTAGCCAATACAATTAGGCAAGACAAGCAAATAAAGGGCATACAAATGGGAGCAAAGGAGGTCAAACTCTCCCCTTTTGCTGATGATATGATCTTATACTTAGAGAACCCTAAAAACTCAATTACAGGACTCTTGGAAGTCATCAAAAAATACCGTAATGTCTCAGGATACAAAATCAATGTCCACAAGTCAGTTGCCTTTGTATACACCAACAACAGCCAAGATGAGAGGTTAATTAAGGACACAACTCCCTTCACCATAGCCCCAAAGTAAATGAAATACTTAGGAATATACCTAACAAAAGAGGTGAAGGAACTCTATAAAGAAAATTATGAAACCCTAAGAAAGGAAATAGCAGAGGATAGTAACATGTGTGGATATTTTTCTTGATGTTTTTAAAAAGTTTCTCTTTATCACTGGTTTGTAGCAACTTGAATACAATATGCTTTGGTGTAATTTTCTTTATATTTCCTTTGCTTGAGCTTTATTGCATTGAGTCTGTGGACTTATAGTTTTCATCATTTGTCAAAATTATAACAATTTCATCTTTAAATATTTTTCTTTCCTCCCCTCTTTTTCCTCTATTTTGGGGTTCCATGTACACATATGTTAGACTACTTGAAGGTTTCTTACAAGTATCCACTGATGCTCCTTACAATAATTTATATTTATTCTTTACTATGTTTTTATTCTTTTTTTTCTGAGTTTCATTTTGGATATTTTCTATTGCTAATCTTTTCACTACCTTTTTTTTTCTCTATAATGTCTCCTCCCATCCAGTGTATTTACCATTATTAATCCTACCCAATATTATTCCATTAACACCACCCAGTGTATTTTTCATTTTCATGTTAGACATTGTAGCTTTCAAATTTATCAGTTTGCTTTGGGACTTTTTTTATATCCTCCATATTATTACTTAACTTCTGAACATATGGACTATAGTTCTAAGAACTGCTTTAATGCTTTTGTCTGCTAATTCTAGCGTCTGTTTAGTTCTGGGTTGGTTTCAATTCGTTGGGTTTTCCCCTTTTATCATGGATAGTGTTCTCTAACTGCTTTGCATGCCCACTAACTTTTGATTGGATGCCAAACATTGTGAATTTCACCTTTTTGGGTGCTGGATATTTCTGTATTCATATATATATATCCTTGAGCTTTATTCTGAGATGCAGTTACTTGGAAACACTTTGATTCTTTTATGTCTCACTTTCAAAATTTGTTAGGTAGGACTAGAACAGTATTTAGTCTATAGCTAATTATTCCTCACTACTAAAGCAGGGCAATTATGAGTATTTTATGTAATTTCCTTCAAATAATAAGAGATTCAGATCTGACTAGATTAAATCTACTGCCTGGAACAGGTACTTTTCCGTGCTCTGCGTGACCAGGATTGATCCCTCTCATCTGCTTGGATGGTTCTTTCCTGGCCTCAGATAGTTTCCTCACTGCAAGGGTTGCTCAGTACAGTAGTCCCTACTTACCTGCAGGGGATATCCAAACCTCCCAGTGGACGTCTAAAACCACAGGTAGTACTGAGTCCTATGTATACTATGCACAAATTTCTTTTTTCTTCTTCACAATTTCATTGATAGAAGTTTCGTTCTTACCACAGATCTTAGAAGTTCAGTGTACGATTTTTTTTTTCTTTAAGAACTTTCCTCTTTTCACTGAAATGAAGCACTTTGTGACTTCTCTTCAGCATATCTAAATTGCTGGCATCACTACTTTTGTGCTTTGGGGCCATTATTAAGTAAAATAAGGGTTACTTGAACCCAAGCACTGCATTACCTTAATAGTCAATCTAATAGTAGCTACAACTAATAAGTGACTAACAATGAAGTAACATATAGCATGGACACTGGGCAAAGAGATGATTCATGTCCCAGGCAGGACAGAACAGGACAGCATGAGATTTCATCATTCCCTTAGAACAGTATACAATTTTAAACTTATATATTGTTTATTTCTGGAATTTTTCATTTAATTATTTTAGGACTATAGTTGACTGCGAGTAACTAATAACATAGCAAAACCACTAATAAGGGGGGAACTACTGTCCTTTTGATGAATACTCTTTAGACCTCTTTAGTTCTATTTTTCTAGAGCCCTCTTTTCTCTAGCACTTTATTCTGCAAACTGTAGCCATCTTGGTCTTCTTAGATTTTTATTCAACTTCTCAATTCAAAGAGTCAACCAGAAATGCCTATGTCCCTCCTCTCTACACTGACTGGAAGTCCTATCTAGGAAGTAAGCTGAGGCATTGGAAGGGTTCGCCTCATATACTTCCTGTTTCTCAGAGTTCACTGTCCTCCATTTCCTGATGTCTACTGTCTGGAAAACCACTCTTTGTCAAATACTGTCAGAATTTTTAAGGTTGTTTCAGGTGGAAGGGTAAATCCAGTTCTTGTTTACTTCTCTTTGGCAGAAGCAGACATCCATAGATTGTCTTTTGTTTACCATTTCCACTCTTCACAAGTTTTTAAATTTCATTTAACAACATCAATACTCTAATTCCCAGAATATTCAATGAAAGATAAAGTCCTACTGAACTCCCTCCCTGGGATTTGGCTAATAACCAATCATGCAGGGCCTAATCATAATCAATCATTTAGAGACATAAAGGTGGTTATATGCTATATCTAATAACATGGTCAAGTTTGTATTTCTGGGTAACTATAATAAATTGTGGCAGATGCAAGAGGCTCTGCTATTACAAACATGGCTGAACTGAAAATAATTCATTTATGTGGTACCCCCAAATCTCCCCCGATTCCAGTAGAAAAGTTTAGGCACCAGGAGAGAATCTTGGCTCAGAGACCTAAGACTTTTTTATCTTAGTACTAATTTCTCCCAAGGGATAAGCAAGGTACTTTCAAACATCCATTCTTTGAAGTCAGTTGGAAAATTAGTGCTACAGGGTATTAAATAGTACCTAAGTAGCCTTATAGAGATAATGTACAACTGCAATGTGTTCATTATGCCAGGATGTAATTTACTCTTTCAGAACATGCTACTTCCCTCTGTGCATGCCATGGCTTATAGGAATAACCAATTGAGGCACAGTTTCCATTGTGTTTCTCTCTGAGTAGTTACAGTGCTACAACTATAAACATAGTGGGTTAGATCACAGTAGGCATGAATTGTACCTGGGATACTCCCTCTCAAAAATGAGAGAGAACTGGTCACCAATGGTTCCCAAGGGTTGGAGTGGGGGTGTGGACATTAGAAATAGTTAAATTAACTCCCTCCGGTCATCAGATATAATAGGATCCAAAAAAAGAAATGGTCACAATGTATCTGGTTATTTCTACACGTAAAAATATCAATACATCTACTAATATATATATTGCCTTTTCTTAAGTTTCTAAAGAAATTAGCTTTAATGATCAAAAAGCAGGAGGTAAGTGAGCCTGATAAAATTCTTCTCCACTGTATGCCACCAAGAATTAGCTTTAGTCTTGGTAAAAGTTTTAGATTAAAATAGTGCAAATGACTGAAGCTCAATGTCCTAAGTTCTATTAATACCAAAGCAGTGATGATGACTGATGTTGTATTTGTCCATCAGAGAAATTAAAATACAAATTGTTCATGCTTATGTTTGTGTACAAACTTGCAATTGTGTGGGCATACCAGGCCTCCTGTGAAGCAGTGGAAGGTAAGGATTATGGAGCAAAAGAGGAATAGACATCAGAGAATGCTTCTTCTTTATTAAGTACAGCTTGCTTACTGCCTTGAGAGATCAAGAACCTTTTTCACTAAACAATCAAACTTTACATTTATTTGTATAACAGAAGATAGAATTTATTTTATCATTTTCCAAAAAAATAAAAACCCACCCTTATTAAATTCTTTTAAATCCTTGGGAGTAATTTAGTTAAAAGGAGCATAGTTAAAATGAAAGGGCTTTTATGAAGGTGATACATTTAACCCATACATAATGTCCACATGACAACATTATAGCAGATGTTCATACCACCATATGAAAATGCAACAAGAATCTAAATCACATATTAAAAATTTGTGACTTTGTTGACTTATGCTTGGATTTTTATGCTGTAGGAATTCAGATCAGAGAGCAATGGACCAGTTCCTGGAGAAATGATGCAGTAGGTGACCTGGAGCTGGGTTCATAGCTGATAACTTTTCCTCCACTTTACATTTTCTGTCTTGAATTGCCTTGACTTGGATTTAATAAAGTCTGCCAAGAGTCTCTGGTATTTGAGCAAACCTTACCCATAACAGAGTCTGGCTGAGAGACCGTCATTCTGAATTCTATTTTATCTTTGTGTAATTCAGTCCATAGTCACAGTATTTAAGGACTACATGCTCATTGGGTAAGAGATTATCATTTGAGTAAGCAAGCTAGTGAAAAATTACAGGTATGTGTTCCCTAGGTATTGTGTGACAAGACACCTGGAGTGAATTACTGGAATGCTCTTTTAAAAGGAAAGGTTTCAGAACTGATTTCACATGTGCAAGTAAAGACAGAATGTCAGAATGGCTCATGGCTAAAAGCCAAAGGGGCTGCTTCTCTTTCAATAGATGTGTGAAGAGTTATGTTCAAATTTCTTCTTACTCTTCAACCGGATTACCCAGCATCTGTTCTTCCAGGGACATATGATTCAAATAGAGCCTGGAATTCTAACAAAAACCACTCTCTAGAAACTTTCATGGTTAGCTTGATATCATGTCTACGCAAGAAGGAATAAGAAGGAATGAGCCCAGGTTACAGATGAAACAATAAGGTTTATGTAAAAGGCAAGGGCAGCCTTCTCAATCTAAGAGTTTGAAGTTTGGAAGGTAATATAATTTGAACATTTAGGTTTTTTAAATAGTTGAATATTGTTTATGAAAAGGAAAAGCACTACTCATGAAGCACATTACAATGCAGGTTTTGTTCTAACTTTGGTTTTTGACTGTCACTACCTTTAGGACTTGTTCTTGTTGGCCAAACTGTATTCTGCAACCATATATGTTTCCTCCGAAAATAATGCTGAATAGATTATTGCTTTTCCTTTTGTTTTTAACCAAAAGTGGTAACTTGTGCAAGGTAAAAGATGTGAAAATTGAAAACATGGAACATTTCCTATTTATGCTGCACAATTCACAATCAAAACTTCATAAATGTATTAGCAGTCTGTGTTACTCCACTCCAGCTGTCCAATCAGCAAGTTGAGAATGAACTTTTTAGGAAATGATGAAAAAATGGTAAGTGAGAAGAGAAAGAGTGCAGAAAACATTTGTGATGGAGAAAGTATGTTCAAGGGGAAGAGATAAAAAGTCATTTATAAATTATTGAAAAAGGGGTAATAGTACTCTTTAAATATAGCAATGTCTTTTTCCAGGGAATAATATAAGAATATATTAACAACTGCTATTTCAGTTTTAGGTATGATTCTAACAAGCTTGCACTAAACTGCACATTTTACGGAAAAATATAATGAGAATGATACTCTTACCATCTGCCTTCTTTGTATCATTTCCGACATTAGAGTGATCCTTCTTGTCTGCCTTATTTTTACCATCTTTCAAGTCACCTGAAAGTAATAAATATGACAAACAATGTATGTATACAGCTGGGGTGTGTGTGCTATAAACATCTTTATACCTGTCAAGGTAAAAAAAAAAAAAATAGTGCAGCATCATTTCATAGTCATGAGGGAGTACACGTCTGAGTATAAATATCTTTTGTAACCACATGTTAAATCCTGGAAATTGGATTATGATCTAGAATTGACACTGCAAGTTCCTGTTAAATAGAGTTGTACTGAAGTCAACGATATTTATATCCCAAGAAAGGTAGCTAAGCTTTATTGTTGGGCTATGGAGTGAGGAAAATCTTGACTAAACATAAACTCTACCAGTGAATAGCTATTTAACTCACTATACTTTGATTTTCTTATCCGCAAAATGGGGATATTAATACCTACTTTATAGGCATATTATAAGGATAAATGCATTTAAAGTACGCAAGTACTAAATGTAGTATCGGTATGATACTACATTTCAATGATAGCTTTTATTGTTTTAATTAATTATCTTGTCAACGTGTACTTTGTAAGGTGAAAAACACCACTCTTAACAAATGTAAAATGAACACATGTCAAATGTATTTAACCCATTTGAGAGGGAACCAATGAGAGAGTAGGCATGATTTTAGAAGCACTGAAGAAACTCGGTATTTATAGGCATTTAAAAACTGTGTTAGAATAAGATTCCTAGGTTAGAGACAAAACTGGTTAAGTTCTACAGGACAATAAAATGATAATCTTTGGGGTTATCTTCTCTATCATTTAAAAAAATCTATAAGTTAGTGTATAACTTTATAGTTCCTAGGCTGGAATCAAATAGGAAATAGCAAAGTTACAAAAACAACCATATTCTTCAAGAGCAGGCATCAGCAAATTATAACCCCTAGGTCAATCTTACTGCCACCTGTTATGATAAGGTTTTATTAAAACACAGCCATGACCATTCATCTACATATTGTCCAGGGGTGCTCTCATGCTGCAGTTACAGAGTTACATAGTTGTGACAAAGCCATGCAAAGCCAGAAATATTTTCAACCTGATTCTTTACAGAAAAAGTGTGTTCCTCCCTGTCTAAGACAACTTAATAATTCTTGGGCAGGTCTATTCTATAATATGCCAGTGTGACATAGAGGTCAGGAACCCCTTGCCCTAGACTTAGTTTCAAACTTTGGATGTTTTTCTTACCAATCTTATTAATAACAACTTTTTTTTTTTCTATGCATAAAACTAAGAATACATTACTATTTGAATACTGGTACCTACTGAAGCAAAAAGATCCTAATCATAATTATGATCTAGAATTGACACTGAAAGTTCTGGTTAAATAGAGTTGTACTGAAGTCAGCCTCCTAGACGTGCGTGTGAAGGAAGAGATTTATCTTTTTTTTTTTTACTTATTTTCTTTGTGCCAAGCAATGTGCTAAGTACTTTGCATGAATCATTTCTCTAAATTCTTATAAAAATCCCATTATGAAGTTACTACTATTGAAAGTAGACAAATTCATCAATGAGTCATTCACTAAATGGCCAATTTGTTAAACAATCAACTCACCAATTAATTGAGGATGTTTTCTAAATCTGTGTTTTTTGTTGAGGTCACTGCAGCAATATGGGCAGACCCTGGCCAGTCCATCTATGCTGAGTGGTGTGGACCCCCCACTGGCATGTGTTTCACACCCTACCATGAACTTGAATCTGCATCTCCTTCTGGCAGCAAAACTGCTCTGGTTAGGTACTGTAGATGTGGTTTAAGCCATTTGTCTAACAGCTTTTGAACAAATGGCCAATTGTGCTTCCTGGAAAGTGATTTTGCTTAAGTCTGCTTGTAGGGTATTGACCTAAAATTTGCATCATCACCTCCATTTTATGGCTAAGAACCCTGAGGCATAACAAAGTAATTTACCACAGGCTACGGGAGCTTTCAACTACTGTATTACAACTTCCCTGCAACGCTCAATTTTGATTTCAGACTTCTGTTTACTTCAAAATGCCTTCATCCTACAAATCTATAAGGAATTATCTAAGGATAATTCAAGCCCAGTTTTGACTGTGATATATTCCACAAAGCATATACTTCTAATGGAATTTGATAAATCCTAAGCAAAGGAAGACGTCAACAAACTTCCCAGATTTCTTCTCATTTGTAATTCTGAAATAGGATGTACTGGCTAGAAGGATTGAGAAGGGGAGTCTTCTCTAGCCAGGGTCCAATGAAGCTGCCAAATATTGGTTTTTCTGTTTGTTTGTTGTTTTTGGTTTTTTTTTGAGACAAAGTCTTACTATGTCACCCTCAGTATGGTACCATGGTGTCATAGATAACAGCAACCTCAAACTCTTAGACTTAAGCAATTCTTTTGCCTCAGCCTCCCGAGTAGCTGGGACTACAGGCGTCTGCCATAACGCCTGGCTATTTTTTGGTTGCAATTGTCATTGTTGTTTGGCAGGCCCGGGCTGGGTTCAAACCTGCCAGCCCCAGTGTATGTGGCTGGCACCCTAGCCTCTGAGCTACAGGTGCCGAGCCTGTTTTTTCTGTTTTAAAGATGCCAGAGATGAACTCAAGGATCTTGATTCTTGAAGACACCAGGATGTCTTCTCGAAGTCAACAGAACTCGTTCAATTTGCTAGATGCTAGCCAGCAGCCACGGCAGCCAGGGTTGAGGAGGCTGTGGGAGGAAGTTGCTTTGATGGAGAGCAAAAGCTTAGGGGATCCTATAATTGCCAGTAAAGGCCCGAACTTTGAGAATTCCCCTAGCTAATGCCCTTCAGCTCTAACCTGGGAAACATCCTAAGCAGCCCAGAAAGTAGGGTGCCAGGAAAATGCCACATGCTTGTTTGATGATATTCCTTGAAAGAACCCGTTAGGTTAGGTAATTTCCCATGGGTCATATGGTGTAATGGCCAATATGAGCTATTACTCAATAAACGGGGGAAGCAAAAGAGCCTTTCTGTGCCATTATAAATCATTTTAATTAGGCCGCTGTAACACAGTCCCAAACCACCATTAGCCTTTTTTATTATTGCTCTAAATTGATTTCTTTTCCCACCTCTCATTTAATACTTATTTTTAAAGGGAAATGTAGACTGTTGCTTACTTTGAAATTAACACAGTTGTGAAATCAAGCTACCTAGTTGAAGATGCAGGCTCCTGCTTTATTTCTTTTAGGCTCTCCCTCTAATTTACTTAAAAATAAATTATTGCCATCTCTGTCCTCTTTGGGTCTTTGTTTACAGTCTCTGGTAGAATTTATAACCTTCTTTGTGATGTATTTGTGTTCACTGGTTTCTTTCACTGACTAGACCTAAGGTTGGCAAATGATGGCCCATGGATCAAACCTGGTCCCACTGCCTGGTTTTCTATGGCCCACAAACTAATACTAGCTCTTGCATTTTTAAATGTTTGAAAAAAGGATGAATATTTAACAATGAATGACAATTATGTAGAATTCAAATCCCAGTTTCCATAAATAAAGGTTCATTGGAACATGCTTGCTAATTTCTTTATATATTATCATGGCTGCTTTTGCAATAAAATGGCAATACAGAGTAGCTGCAACAGAGACTTTATGTCCCATAAAGCCTGAAATATTTACTATCTGGTCAACTATAGCACCAATCTCTAGAATAGATACATTACAAGTTTCTACGGACAGTAGTTATGTTTCCATATTTCTCCAATTCCTTCCCCTTCCCACAACCCCTGACACCACCAAACCTTGCAAATAGTGGAATTGAGAATTGAGACTCATACAGACCTGACTTAAACTGGATATATCTACTCAATGTCTGTTTGACCTTACACAAGTGATTTAACCCTTCTGAGTCTCAGTTTCCTCTTCTGCAAGAGAAGTAGCTTAGCGATCTATTTATCTAAGGATAATTCAAGACCAGTTTTGACTATGATATATTCTATAAAGCACAAACTTCTAATGGAATTCAATAAATCCTAAGCTAAGGTAGAATATTTTTTAATGATCCAGATTTTTTAATAATTCCTGTACATGCTAAGCATTCAATAAATGATGCTGTTCTTAGGATCACTGCTTTTATTAAGGGAAATGACATTTTCAGCCCACTCTGCTAAAAAAAAAAAAAAAAAAAAAGAAGGAAAAACACATCTTGCCTCTCTCACCACCCCTTACATACTCCTCCTTGTAGAGGAGGGATTTATCTAGGAGGTGGAGTGCAGCCCTGCCACCCTCATCCCATTCCCCTTTGAGGGTGACGTGCATCTTTTCTGTCAATCCAGAAGCAGCCTGCTGGGGCCCTGGGGAAGCTGAGGTGAGTGGGTGGTAGGATGCTGAGTCCTGTGCCTACCTGGATCTGCTACTGTCTGGTTGGGGAACCTCAGTTCAGAGAAGATATGTGGAGGGGAAGTAAGGGCATCTTCCCTTTAAAGGGTGTGCTATAAATTCTTATTAAACATCCCCCCCCCCAGGCTATGATGCATTTGAGTGCAAAGTAAACTAGTTAAGAGCACTCTCCAGAAAGGGGATAAACAAGTTGGGATAATGGCCTTCCCTGCCTCCTAAAGTCATCATCAGGGTTAACAGAAAGAATTTATGCAAAGTTCTTAGAATGTGGTATGAGTTATTATTTTATGTATTAAAATAGCATTCTTATTATATATGTTACACATGATTGATTGTGAAAATAATTGGAGAATGTCATGCTAAGCACTTTTATAAGCAGAATCATTCACTGAGGCCTTATAGCATAATGGCTAGTGTGTGGTTCTGAGAAGATTGCTGGGGCCTACCAGGCAAGAGTATGAATATATAAACAGAGAACCTACACATCTTGTGTGTAAGTTGTGAATTTGTTGTTGTTATTTTAGTTGTTTTTACTATCACATTTATTATTGAAGGCTTCAAGAGGCCTGTGCGATGATACCTGCATCACTATATATGCATACATTTTAAAGGGCAGCATCAAGTTAAGTAACCTGGACAAGGCCTCGAAGAAGGGAGAGACACAGCTGTGACTTGAGTCCAGGTCTATTTCACTTCTCAGCTACCTTGTTATTAGGCCTGGCCCTTGTAAACTCCAGAGACTTTGAACTTCTTGACTGTCCCTAAATAAGGGAACCAATTCCATGCCCAATTCCACTCATCTTGTTCTCTCTGCTGAGAAGTCCCTTTGTCCCATCTGAGCAGCCAACTTCAGTATTTAAAACCCAGTTCACACACTGCTTCCTCTTGAAACCTCTGACATTTACCCCATCTCACAATCACTAGTCCCAGCAAAGCTGAGGTCTCTTTCTTTGCACATGTTTCTTGGGCATTTGATCTGCCAAATCACTACCATTACTTGCTCACATTTTGCTGTAATTATCTGTGAGGATCTATATTCCCTTACAAAATTATGGGCTTCTTGCGGCTTTTCCATTTCTAAATCCCCAGTACTGAGCATAGTGCTTGGACAATATTTGTTAATAAAAATTTGTTACATTAAATAAAAGAAATCAATAACTACATGCATAATATGGTGACCAGCTCATCCCAGTTGCTTGGGACTTTTCTGCTTTTAAAACAGAAAGCCTTATGTCCCAGGAATCTTCTTGGTCCTGGGAAAACTGGGAAAGCTGGTCACCATAATGCATATACTTACACATATATGCATATACTATATAGACATCTACTACAGGATCAGACCTCTGGTCTGCCTTCTAGGGAGATGGTGCACATGGGAGACTAAGTATCCACTCACCCATGTGGGCAGTGAGCATTCAGGACTGTGCTGGAGTGATTAATACTAATTTCCAGGTTGTGGGCAGAGAGGCACTGGCTAGAGTCTACGGGGTGGCAGGTATGGGCCAGAAATGTATAGTTCTCCCCAGGGAGAATGGCACAGGTGAGCAGGTGGCTGCTTCTGATGGGATCCTGATGGCATCCACAGCCCAGGGAGGTGGGGTCAGCAGGACTCTGATGAGGAGAGAAAACTTGCTCTGTGGGCTGCCATCCCAGGTGAACTTGTTTGCCAGTTTCCATTTACCATGTCATTAACACCTGGAAAAGAGCCTTTCACCACAGCAACTCTACTCACCATTTTGTTGCTTTGCTCCTGGTGACTTCTCGGCTTTGGAATTCTTCCCGCGAGGGTTGTCGCTTTTGTTTGTGTGTGTTCCATTGACTTGATTCTTTCCTTCTCCAGAGGTCTTTTTCTCAGCCTTTCCAGCTGTGCCTTCTTCAGCCTGGATTTTGGCTTCCATTTCCTTTTGCTGCTCCTCTGCGGCCAGGCGGGCCTTTTCCTCTGCTTCCTTCTTGGCCTTCTCCTCTGCATCACATTAAGTTAGGCACAGGAAAGAGAAAGAGAGGCCACACCATTAGAAAATTACCTCTTTTAATACACTGAGAGGACATAAGATGTTGATGAGTATTTAAGTATACTTCTGGCTATTTCAAGTCAGATTGGCATGTATATTTAGGAAACCAACAAAATAAGTTCATAATGATATTGTTTCTGGAAATGGTAAGTTAGAGGAAGGTGCAGGGAGAGAATAAAAATAGGATAATGATTCATAAACCAATATTGTAGTGGTATTATTAATATTATTATTGATGGCTTCTGTTCCATGTGTCTGCTATGCCATCTATTCCACTGCATGCTTTTCAAGGATTATTTCTTTTCATCCTCAAAACAACCTTTGAGCAGCTATTACTGTGACTCTATTTGACAAATGTGAAAATCAAGGCTCAGAAACAATCCAAAAACATTTCCAACACCACAGTAGAAATGAGAATTTTATGTAGGTTGGCTTAGGACCTAGAGTTTAAACATAAATAACTGATTATAAAACAAAAAGCCATGGAAAATAACCAACACTAGAAAAATACACATTTAGGACACTGTGAATTTAAAGATAGAAAGAGGATGATTAAGCCTTATGAAAAAAAATGATCCTCAAATTGTCCACCAGATGAGAGGGCCATTAGTTTGAGCAGGTGCCTGGTCTGTATCCTCCCTTTGATATGATACCAGCTGAGCAGGTACCTGGTCTGTGTCCTCCCTTTGATATGATGTCAGCATTTTTGCAATTTGGCAGATTACAAAAGTGATTGACTCTGAGCTTAATCAAACACACAGCATAGGGGTAGAAGCAAGATAGATGACTGGAGCCAGCTATCCACAGGGGCTGTTGTCCATAAGAGGAGTTAAAGGACAGAAGTTTAGCAAGTAAGCCGACGGTTTGGAGCTGGACCAAGAGAGAAGGTTGAAGAATTCACATCAACCCTGATGAGGCAAGCTGCGACTCTAAGGAAACAAACAATAGGTACAAAATCCATTGCCAAGTGGATGGGAGTCCTCTCCCCTATGAGAATGGCTCTCGTAGTATACTCTCAAATAAGCGAGCAGAGTTCACATCCCCTCCTATTTTATCCCACAGGAGAGATCCTCTAAAAACCGAACTCCTTCTCTAGAGAGGACTTATGAATGTGCCATGGCACTCTTCCGCCAGGCATAAAACTGTACAAAACTATACATATTCTCTACCTGCAATTCTGAACTCCCAGCACTCCCCTCCACTCTCACCCCAATGTCTGGAAGCCTGTCCCACATGTAGTCCAGATTCTTGGGCATTTTCTTGAGAGGTGTAGACAGGGCTTTGGCAGTTGCTGGTCTGTGCTGATTCTGCGGCACCAGAGTAAGGAGAAAACAATCAACTGAGAGAGAACCATACGGGAGAGGGAGAGGTATAAAGCAGCAGTGGCGGGAACAATAGGGCTCACAACCCTGGAGATATTTTGGAGAGATACCCCCTGTCTCTCTGGGCAACCAGAGGAAGATGGGCATCTTCTCCTGTGGCAGCCACTGGCGGAAAAGATCTGGGATGGTAATGCAGATCCAAAGAGTAAGGCTTTGCCTGAGGTGGTACCTGCCTGGGCGGGGCGCAGGGACTAGAATACTCGTGCGTAGAGGTAGCATACTCCCAGGGCAGAGCTGAACCAGAAGGACGGCTTTAGTGAGCCAAGAAGCACCCGGCCCTCAGGGGATCATAGCTGAGACAAAGGCAGGCCAGAAGAGACAGAAACTGAAAGCTGAGTATGAGCTCCAACCATGCCCACCCCAACACAGACTGCAGCCGAGACAGACATGCCAGCTCCAGGCAATGACACGGTTTCTGTGAACTCAAATAGTGTCTGACCCACAGGGAAATGTAGCCGGGACAGAAACAAATTCTGCAAAGTTGTTCTGTTCTGTCAGCAATATCAATCCTCCAAAAATAAGCTAAGCAAAGAAATTTTAGACTTAAACTTAACTATTCAACAATTAGATTTAACAGACATCTATAGAACATTTTATTCTAACAAAACTAAATAAACATTTTTCTCATCAGCCCACAGAACATACTCCAAAACTGGTCACATCTTAGGTCACAAGTCTAACCTCAGCAAATTTAAAAGAACAGAAATTATTTCTTGCATCTTCGTGGACCATCATGGAATAAAAGTTGAACTCAATAACAACAGGAATCTGCATACTCATACAAAAACATAGAAACTAAATAGCCTTACGATGAATAATAGCTGAGTCATGGATGAGATTATGAAGGAAATTACCAAATTTTAAGAACAAAACAACAACAAAGACACAAATTATCAGAACCTCTTGGATACTGCAAAAGCAGTCCGAAGAGGGAAATTTATAGCACTACAAGCCTTCCTCAAGAGAACAGAAAGAGAGGAAGTTAATAACTTATGGGATATCTCAAGCAAGTGGAAAAGGAAGAAAATTCCAACCCCAAACGCAGCAGAAGAAAACAACCAAAATTAGAGTAGAATTAAATGGAATGGAAAACAAAAGGATTATACAACAGATCAATAAATCAAAAAGTTGGTTTTTTGAAAAAGTCAATAAAATAGATAAACCTTTGGCTAACCTAACCAGGAAAAAAAAAAAAAGAGTAAAATCTCTAGTTTCATCAATCAGAAATGACAAAGACGGAATAACAACAGACTCTTCAGAAATTCAAAAAATGCTTAATATTACAACAAAGCCTATTCTCAGATATATGAAAATCTGAAGGAAATAGATCAATACTTGGAAGTATGCCACCTCTCTAGATTTAGCCAGAATTAAGTGGAAATGTTGAAATGGCCTATGTCAACTTCTGAAATAGTATCAACTATACAAAATCTTCCTAAAAAGAAAAGCCCAGGACTAGATGGCTTCACATCAGATTTCTATAAAACCTTTAAAGAGGAACTAGTACCGTATATACTCGAGTATAAGCCGAGTTTTTTTGGCACAAAATTTGTGCTCAGTTCGGGTTTTTCAGCACAAATTGTGTGCCAAAAAAACTCGGCTTATACTCGAGTATATATGGTACCTGTATTACTCACCCTTTTCCAAAATATAGAAAAAGAAGGAATACAACCCAATACATTCTTTGAAGGAAACATCACCTTGATCACCAAACCAGGAAAAGACCCAACAAGAAAAAAAGATTATAGATCAATATCACTAATGAATATTGATGCAAAAATATTCAACAAGATCCTAGCAAACAGAAGCCAGCAACACATCAAACTAATTATACACCATGACCAAGTGGGTTTTATCCCAATGTCCCAAGGATGGTTCAACATACATAAATCTATAAATATAATTCATCACATAAACAAATTAAAAACAAAGACCATATGATTTTCTCAATTGATGCAGAAAAACTTTTGATAATATCCATACCTTTTCATGATCAGAATAGTAAGGAAATGGGTATTGAAGGGACAGATAGAGGCCATCTACAGCAAACCCAGAGCCAAAATTGTGTTGAATGGAGTTAAATTGAAAGCATTTCCACTCAGATCAGGAACCAGCAAAGGACGCGAAAGATCTCTATAAATAAAACTATGAAACTCTAGGAAAAAAAAATAGGTGAAGATGTTAACAAATGGAAAAACATACCATGCTCATGGCTGGGAAGAATCAACATTGTTGAAATGTCCACACGACCCAAAGCAATATACACTTGTAACGAAATCCCTATTAAAGCTCCACTGTAATACTTTAAAGATCTTGAAAAAATAATACTTCGTTTTATATTCAGTCAGAAAAAACCTCGAATAGCCAAGACATTACTCAGAAATAAAAACAAAGCAAGAGGAATCATGCTACCAGCCCTCAGACTATAGTATAAATCGACAGTGATCAAAATAGCATGGTACTGGCACAAAAACAAAGAGGTAGATGTATGGAATAAAATAGAGAACCAAGATATGAACCTAACTACTTAGCATTATTTGATCTTTGACAAGCCAATTAAAAACATCCAGTGGGGAAAAGATTCCCTACTTAACAAATGAACTGGTACTGGATGAACCGGCTGGCGACCTGTAGAAGACTGAAACTGGACCCACACCTTTCACCATTAACTAAGATAGACTCTCACTGGATTAAAGATTTAAACTTAAGGAATGAAACTATAAAAATACTAGAAGAAAGTGCAGGGAAAAAACTTGGAGAAATCGGCCTGGGTGAATATTTTATGAGGAGGACCCCCTGGGTAATTGAAGCAACACCAAAAATACATTACTGGGACCTGATAAAAATAAAAAGCTTTTGCAAAAAAAAAAAAAAAAAAAAAAGAAAAAAAAAGAAAAAAAAGCAACACTTAAATTTAAGTTATCATAGTATAAACTTACCTCATTTCCTTATGGACACTTGGAATTTGATCTAATGCCATTCTGTAGAATGTAATGGCTTTGGAATAATTTCTTTGCTTTAAATAAATATTTCCCACATTCACTTTCAATCTTCCTAAATAAAAAAAAATTATCAATAAAAGAAAAAAAAGCTTCTGCACAGCCAAGAACACAGTAAAGGAGGCAGAAAGCCCTCAGAATGGGAGAAGATATTTACAGGTTATGTCTCCGGCCAAGAGACAGAGAACAGAATCCCCAGAGAACTCAAACATATTAGCAAGAAAAGAACAAGTAATCCCATCTCAGGGTAAGGAACTCGAAGGGAAACTTCTCTGAAGAAGACAGGCGCTTGGCCTACAGACACATTAAAAAATACTCATCATTCTTACTCATCAGATAAATGCAAATCAAAACTACTTTAAGATATCATCTAACTCCAGTAAGATTAGCCCACCTCACAAAATCCCCAAACCAGGGACGCTGGCATGGATATGAAGAAAAGGGAACATTTCTACACTGCTGGTGGGAATGCAAACTAATATGTTCCTTTTGGAAAGATGTTTGGAGAACACTTAGTGATCTAAAAATAGACCTGCCCTTCAATCCTACAATTCCTCTACTAGGTTTATATCCAGAAGATCAAAAATCACATTATAACAAAGATCTTTGTACCAGAACATTTATTGCAGCCCAATTCATAATTGCTAAGTAATGGAAGAAGCCCAAGTGCCCACTGACCCCCTAATGGATTAATAAATTGTGATATATGTACACCATGGAATATTATGCAGCCTTAAAGAAAGAGGAAGACTTTACCTCTTTCGTGTTTAGTAAAGTATCTCAAGAATGGAAGAAACAGTATCCAATGTACTTAGCCCTACTATGAAACCAATTTATAGCTTTCATATGAAAGCTATAACCCAATTATAGCCCAAGAATATGGGAAAAGGGGAGAGAGAGGGGAGGAGAGAGGATAGGATGGATGGAGGGAGGGTATTTGGTGAGACCACACTTATG
>CAUYPK010031135.1:0-83360 GCA_963574355.1 Loris lydekkerianus
CAATATAACAAAGACATCTGTACCAGAATGTTTATTGCAGCCCAATTCATAATTGCTAAGTCATGGAAGAAGCCCAAGTGCCCATCGACCCACAAATGGACTAGCAAATTGTGGTACATGTATACCATGGAATACTGTGCAGCCTTAAAGAAAGATGGAGACTTTACCTCTTTCATGTTTACATGGAGGGAGCTGGAACATATTCTTCTTAGCAAAGTATCTCAAGAATGGAAGAAAAAGTATCCATGTACTCAGCCCTACTATGAAGCTAAATTATAGCTTTCACATGAAGGCTATAGCCCAACAATAGCACAAGACTATGGGGAAAGGGCCAAGGAAGGGGAAGGGAGGGGGGAGATTTTGTTGGAGGGAGGATAATGGGTGGGGCCACATCTATGGTGCATCTTGGAATGGGTACAGGGGAAACTTACTAAATGCAGAATACAAATGCCATGAAGGCTACACTGAACAGTTTGATGAGAATACTTCAGATTGTATATGAAACCAGCACATTGTACCCCTTGATTGCACTAATGTACACAGCTGTGATTTAACAATAAAAATAAATAAATCAAAAAAATAAAAAGTTAAGAAAGACATATTACAAATCCCCTTATGGGTGACTAGACAACGTAATATATTAAAGTAGAAGTTTATTTTACTTTGTATCAGTATGTACTGACATAAAGATACCTGTATTGTTGTCAACTCTTTCATATCTTTAAAAATAATTTTATGCTTTCTGCAATGCTGATGTCATAGCTAGTTTTGAGTGAGGCATGAGGACTTTCCATTCTAGGGACCTGTGACTTTTGCAATAATATTTGAAATCGAAGAGATAACAGCCATCTCAAAGGAGTGCCAATTAAAACAAATTCATTTTATGATTTAAAAAATTGTTTGTTAGTTCCATTTTTTTTTTTGTTGTTGTTATTTCTGGTTAATACGAAGGTGTATGTGATTAGGTTACATTATTTGTGTTTGTGAGGTAAAGTCTGAAGATGGAGGTGTAGCTGTGTCCTTCACCCAGGAAGTATGTGATATGCCCCTATATTGTATCCTACAGGTGAGAACTTACCAATCCCCTGAGCTCCCAGCCCCTTTTTGAATTTAATCGTGTTTTTCTCTTGTGTGGGCCTGTAGTTCAGATTAGAACTGAATACCTGGGATGCTTGCTTTTCCATTCTTGAGATGCTTCACTTAGAATAATATTTTCCAAGAAAATATATAACATGCAAGTCTCCATCTTTTTAATGGCAGAGTAGTATCCCATGGCACACATACACCACAGTTTATTGATCCATTCAAGGGTTGATGGGCACATGAGTTGTTTCCACATCTTTGCAAATCTGAATTGAGCTGCTATAAACATTCAAGTACAAATGTCCTTATGGTAAAATGAGTTTTTTTCTTCTGTGGAGGTCTCTAGTAATGGGATTGCAGAATCAAATTGGAGGCCTACTTTTAGTTCTTTGAGGATTCTCCATATTTTTTTCCAAAAAGGCTATACTAGTTTGCATTCCCACCAAGAGTACATAAACGTACCTCTCCCTCTCTCTGCACCCCTGCCAGCATCTCCAGCTGTGGGACCTTGTGATGTGGGCTATTCTCACTGGTGTTAGGTGATATCTCAAGTGTTTTTGATTTGCATTTCTCCGATGACTAGGGATGATGAGCATTTTCTTTCACATGTTTTTTGGCCGTTCATCTGTCTTCTTGGGAAAAGATTCTGTTCATGCCACTTGTCCCTGACTAACGGGATTGTTTGCTCTTACTGATTTGCTTAAGTTCTTTGCATATTCGGTCACTAGTCCTTTGTCCAATTTGTAACGTGAATATCTTTCCCTATTCTAAAGGTTGTCTATTTGCTTTGTTGATTGTGTCCTTAGCTATGCATAAAATTTTTAATTTGTTCAGATCTCATTTATTTATTTTTGTTGTTGCTGCAGTTACCACTGGGTTCTTCTTCGTGAATTCTTTCCCCAGGCTAATATTCTTAAGTGTTTTTCCCACACTTTCCTTTTCGGGCTTTTATCATTTCATGTCTTAGATTTAAATCTTTTATCATTTCATGTCTTAGATTTAAATCTTTTATCTTTTAACATGAGTTAATTTTTGTAAGAAGTAAGAGATGTGGGTCCAGTTTCAGTATTTTACATATAGTTATCCAGTTCTCCCTGCACCATTTATTAAACAGGGATTCTTCTCCCCAGTGTATGTTTTTGTTTGGTTTGTCAAAGGTCACATGGTGATATGAGGCTGGTTCTATCTCTAGGTTCTCTTCTGTTCCATATATCTGTCTCTCCATTTTGTGACTATTTAAAAAATCCCTTGGAGTTGCTTGGATTTCTTTGCTACCACTGGGTTTGGGGAGATTTTTTAAAACCTCTCTCTCCATCTTTCTTTTTCTCTTTCTTCCTCATTCTTACTCTCTTGTGGAATGACTGCAGTTTAATTCTTGTAGTTTAATTCATTCAGTAAAAGCACAGTAATAAAAATGCAGATAATGGAAACTAATGCTAATACTAAGAAGGTATCAATAATATATTGGCAAATAATTTTATATTTACCAATATTATTATATTCTTGTAACTAAGAATAACGTGTTGTGTTTTTAACTGATTGTGTACTTTCTTCTTTCTTCCTTTTTTCCATCTCCAATCCATGTTGAAACAGTCCTCAAGTTGGTATTTCTAAAGCATAACTATATTTAAACCTCTCCTCATATCATAATTTCCCTTTAGTTAATGTCTATTGAATGACATTAACATAGAGTTAAAAGGCTTAAAAATTGACATTTTGTATATGAGGGAAAAAGCTCAAGAATTTTGAGGAACTTATTCAGGGACACTAAGTTTGGGAATGATAGCTGCGGATTCTTTAAGAGCCCAGGTCAGTACTTTCTCTACCACTGGTGGTTCTCTCCAGCCTGGCGCTTCTCAGATTTTAACATGTATGCTAGTGACCGAGGGATTTCATGGAAATGTAGACTTTGATTCAGTAAATCTGGGATTGGGAAGAAAGTCTGCATTCTGACAAGATTCTATGGCATGATCATGCTGGTTTGGAGACTATACTTGGAATAGCAAGAATGGAAGAACAATTTCAAATTCTTAGACTGGCTTTCAAGGTCCTTGGAATTCTAATTCTGTGTTCCAATTGACCTGTATGAATACTCCAATGTACGCATAATTATGTGGAGTATTTGCTCCCTTCTTAAACACTTTTTGAATGTTCTGACTTTGACTTCTTTATTTATTCTGTCCCTCTGCTTATCTTCACTTTTTTACAGTTGAATGTCTACTTTTATTTCAGTAGCAAATCTAATTTCCAACTTCTCCATGAAAACTTTCTCATGGCCAAATATAAAATGATCTTTCTCTTGTCTGATGATCTCTACCATTCCTTAAGTGCTTACTAAGGCAAAAAATACTTATTGAATAGAGAACAAAACCATTATTTATTTAAGTGAATAAAATAGCAGGTACATTTAGCTGTAGAAGAAGGGAGAAACTGAAATTCCTGATGTCTCTGGAAAACCTCAGAATTAATAAAAGATTTCTTTTTCTTTTACTACATCTTAAGCTAAAAATACTTCTGTGTTAATAAATAAATCTTGGAAGGTTGTGAATTTTCATATGTTAGGGTTCAATCAAACTTTATTGTAAATTCCCAGACGGTAAATATTTTTATGGACCACATGGTCTCTATGGCAACTATTAAACTCTCCCGTGGTAGCAGGGAAGCAGCCATTGCAATATGTAAACAAACAGGTATAGTGATGTTCTATAATTCTTTATATATAAAAAGAGGCAGAAACCAGATTTTTTCTGCCTATTGTAGTCTAGCAACCACTATCACAGCTGGTACCCAAATAGTAATATGTTCTAAACAAAGAATGAGAAAGACTTATTGAATCCACAGTTGTCGATCATAGCTGAATTAATTCTGTAATAGGAAGAAAATCTGAAGAATTGAGCCATGTGAGAGCAGAGTGGAGTTGCATTGGGCAAAGCAAGAAATCTAAGTGATTTTTTTCCATAAAATCAGCTTTTAGGGAAACTATCAAAATCTTATATATCACTTATATCTAAACTCAGTTTTCAAAATTCTACTTTTCCATAAAAGTATGGCACATGAGTCTTATCACCGGTAGCACCCTGGAGCTTATTAGAAATGCAGAGATTGAGTTCTTGGAGGATTTCTGTACTTCTTTCCAAAGATGCTGTATTAGTTTCCAGTCCCACGAACAGTGTAAAAGTTCTTCCCTCCACATCCATGTCATCATCTGCAACTTTGGGACTTTGTGATGTGGGCCATTCCCACTACGGTTAGGTGATATTTTAGGGTGGTTTTGATTTCTCTGACAGTCAGGAACGATGAGCATTTTTTTCAAACGTTTATTAACTGTTCATTTTCTTCCTCAGAGAAGGTTCTGTTTATGTCTTTCTCTTTTTTTTCTATTGAGACAGAGTCTCATTTTGTTGCCTTCGGTAGAGTACTGCAGCGTCATATGTCTCTTTCCCAGTGATAGGTGGGATTGTTTGCTCTTTTTTGTTGTTGTTAATTTGAGTTCTCTATAGATTCTAGTTATCAACCCTTTATCAAATTTGTAACATCCAAATACCTTTTCCCATTCTGAAGGCTGCCTATTTGCTTTAATTGTAGTGTCCTTAGCTGTGCTGAAGCTTTTTAGTTTTAAATCCCATTTGTTTATTTTTATTGTTGCAATTGCCACAGAAGTCTTCATAAAATCTTTACCCAGGCCAACATCCTCAAGAGTTTTTTGCACACTTTCTTCTGAGATTTTTATCGGTTCATGTCTTGGGTTTAAATCTTTTCTCTATCTGGAGTCAATACTTGTAAATGATGAAAGATGTAGGTCCGGTTTCAGTTTTTTACGTGTTGTTATCCAGTTCTCCCAGCACTATTTATTTAATAGGGATTCTTTTCCCCAGTATATGCTTTTGTTTAGTGTATCAAAGATCAGATGGCTTTAAGAGACTGGTTTCATCTCTTGGTCTTCTATTTGGTTCTGTATGACTATGTCTCTATTTTGGTGTCAATACCATGCTGGTTTGGTTACTGTAGATTTATAATATAACCTAAAGTCTGGTAGAGTAATTCCTCCAACTTTGTTTTTATTACTAAGAATTGCCTTGGCTATATGGTTTCTTTTCTAGTTCCATGTAAAACAAAGAACTCTTTTTTTTTTTTTTTTTTTTTACAAGTTTTTAAAAGTATGGTGTTGGTATTTTAATGGGGATTGCATTGAATCTGTAGATTACTTTGGGTAGTATAGACATTTTAACAATGTTAGGTTTTTCTGGGTAAGAGCATGGTATGCTCTTCCATTTGTTAATGTCTTCTGCTATTTATTTTCTTATCCCATTACTAAGTATCTACCCAGAAGAAAAAAATTATTTTATCATAAGGACATTTGCACTAGATTGCTTATTGCAGCTCAATTTATAACTGCCAAGATGTGGAAACAATCTAAATGCCCATCAACCTAGAAATGAATTAACAAACTGTGGTATATGTATACCATGAAGTATAATTCCACCATAAAAAAACAATGGAGACTTTACATCTTTTATATTAACCTGGATAGAGTTGAAACAAATTCTTCTTAGTAGGGGGTGGAGACAAGATGGCTGACTGAAGCCAGCTTTCCACAGAGGCTCCCATCCAGAAGGAGAGTTAAAGGACAGAAATTTAGCAAGTAACCTGGTGGATTAGAGCTGCACCAAGAAAGAAGGTGGAAGAACGCACATTAACACTGCTGAGGCAAGCTGTAACCCCAAGGATACAAATAAAAGGTACAAAATTTATCACCAAGCAGATGGAGTCCCCTCCCCCATGAGAATGGCTTAGACTACCCCATAAACAAATGAGCAGATTTCAAAAGTCCTCCCATTATATCCCACGGGAGAAACCATCTAAAAACTGGACCTACTCCCCTACTAGGGTGCCATGGCGCTGTCCTTCAAGGCATAAAACTGTATAAAACTGTATATATTCTCTACCTGCAATTCTGAGCTCCCAGCACTCCCCTCCACTCTCACTCTGAGGTTTGGAAGCCTATCCCCCAGGAGATCAGATTCTTGGGTATTGTCTTGAGAGGCATGGACAGGGCATGAACTGCTGCTGGCCAGTGCTGATTCTGTGGCATGGGATTGAGGAGAGGATGGCCAGCTGAGAGGGAACCACACAGAAGTGGTGGTGCCCTGAGGCACAGAGCAGCAGCTGTTTTTTGGCAACAATAGGGCTTACCCCTGAATATTCTGGAGTCACACCCCCTGTCTCTCTGGGCAACCAGAGGAGGCCAGGCATTTTCTCTGGTGGCAGTTACTGGAAGAAAAGATCTGGGGCAGAAATGCAGGTTCCGTGAATAAAGGGTTTGCCTGAGGTGGTACCAGTCTGGGTGGAGCATGCGGACTAGAAAACACAGGCACAGAGCCGGCAGATTCCCAGGGCGGGGCTGACCCAGAGGACCTTACTGAGCCTAAGACACACCCGGCCCCCAGGGGATTATCAGCCTAGACAAAGGAGGGCAGGCAGAGGCTGGAACTGACAGCTAACCATGCTGCAAATACAAACCTGCAGCAGCACAGACAGGGCCTGAGGTGCAGGTTCTGTGAACTTAAAACACCTTCTCTTCTGCAGGGGAATTTAACTGGGACAGAAACAAATTCCGCAAAGTTGTTCTGTTGTGTCAGTAACATTAATCAGGGGTGGGGCTAGAACTGAATGAACAGCCTCAGCTGCCATTAAGCACCCGAGATTGTCAGGCCTCACCTCCCCCTGCTGGATAGTGGCAGAGAGCAGCAGCCTGGCTTAGGAGACATAGATCTTCCTGTGATTCAGGGAGGTGCAACCCCATGGAGTATCTGCTCATTGGAGGCAACTGGGTCACAGCCCTGTGGGGTTATCAGTGACTGGGTGTAACAGAGGTGCAAGGTGGGGAAGGAGGCATCAACCTTCCCAGACTAATCTATTTGCTGGGTGGGTCCTCCTGACCACACGGAGCACTGGAGCAAGTCATATTTGAGTTGAGTTGTCAGCAGACCCCTGTGATCTAGTTGCCAGAGACCTTTTAAACTCTCCCACATGAGACAAGTGCTGACTGAGACAATTGATTTAGACCTCTTGAACTGAGCCAATTACCCGAAACTATCCAAGTGGTACCTGGGTGTGTGGTGGTAGGAAAGTTTGATTTTCCTTTTCCAATTGTTGCCGATGGGGGATGGGGTGACTTAATTGCTAGTATTTCTCCACAGCTGAGACTTCAATCCAGAGTAACTGATTCACTAGGGTCAGACAAAGACCAGCTGAAAACAAGACAGAGCACTTAGCCCCACCATACCAAGCAGGTCTCCAGTTTCTCAGGCTGTAGCACTGTACAGATACTTGGCAAAGCTCCTAGACACCAATCCAAGCTTTTAGGCAAAGGGCTGGTTAATCACTACTCCTGGAGCCCCAAACACAACTTTTCTTTATCCACTCATCTGATCAAACAGTGTAAAATAATCATGGGGCAAAATCAGCAGAAAAATTGTGGTAACATAAATAACCAGAGTAGATCACCCCCCACCAAGGAAAGATATGGCAGAGGTAACTGAAGATCCCATTCATAAACAGATGGCCAAGATGTCACAAATTGAGTTCAGAGTTTAGATTGTAAACAAGATTAATAGAATGGAGGAAAAGTGGGAATTGGAAACTTGACGAAAAATTCAAAAGTTGTCTCAAGAATTCAACAAATTTACAGACAAGATCACCAAATATTTTGACACATTGAAGCAAGAATTTGCAGCCCTCAAAGATCTGAAAAATACAGTAGAATCCCTCAGTTACAGAGTTGAGCAAGCAGAAGAAAGGATTTCTGACATTGAAGACAAAGCTTTTGAATGCTCACAAACTCTCAAAGAGGAAGAGAAATGGAGAGCAAAAACGGATCTTTCTCTCAGAGAGCTCTGGCATAATTCGAAGAAGGCTAATATCCACCTCATTAAAATTCCTGAAAGCAATGAAGTGGCTTTGCATGGCACAGAGGCTCTTCTCTATGAAATTATGAAAGAGAATTTTCCAGACATGCCAAGAGATTCTGAAATTCAGATAGCACAGTTTCAGAACCCCAGCACGACTCAACCCAAATAAGACATCCCCCAGGCACATCATAATTAACTTCACTAAAGTTAATATGAAGGAGAAAATTCTGAAAGCAGCCAGATGTAAGAAAATCATTACCTACAAAGGGAAGAATATTAGAATGACTGCAGATCTCTTTGCTGAAACTTTCAAGTCAGACGAGCATCATCATCGACTTTTAATCTCCTAAAACAAAATAATTTTCAACCCAGGAACCTGTATCCAGCTAAACTAACTGTCATATATGATGGAGAAATTAAATACTTTAATGACATTCACATGTTGAAGAAATTTGCCATAACCAAACAAGCTCTTCAGGATATTCTCAGACCTATCCTCCATAATGACCACCACAATCCTCTACCACAAAAATAAACTGACTCAGAAACTTTTGATCAAACTCCTACTTCCACAGTGGCAAAAGAATTTAAAATGTCCACTGGACTTTCAAAAAACTCTATACCCAAAATTTTACCAGGCTTATCAATATTCTCCATTAATGTGAATGGATTAAACTGTCCTTTAAAGAGGCACAGGTTGTCTAACTGGATACAGAAACTCAGGCAAGATATCTGCTGCATACAAGAATCTCATCTTACCTTAAAGGATAAATATAGACTCAGGGTGAAAGGATGGTCATCCATATTTCAGGCAAATGGAAATCAGAAAGAAGCAGGTGTTGCAATTCTATTTGCAGACACAATAGGCTTTAAACCAACAAAAGTAAGGAAGGATAAGAATGGTCACTTCATATTTGTTAAGGGTAATACTCAATATGATGAGATTTCAATTACTAATATTTATGCACCCAACCAAAATGCACCTCAATTTATAAGAGAAACTCTAACAGACATGAGCAACTTGATTTCCTCCAGCTCCATAATAGTCAGAGATTTCAACACTTCTTTGGCAGTGTTGGATAGATCCTCCAATAAGAAGCTGAGCAAAGAAATTTTAGATTTAAACCTAACCATCCAACATTTGGATTTAACAGACATCTACAGAACATTTCATCCCAACAAAACTGAATACACATACTTCTCATCAGCCCACAGAACATACTCCAAAACCAATCACATTTTAGGTCACAAGACTAACCTCAGTAAATTTAAAGGAGTAGAAATTATTCCTTGCATCTTCTTGAACGACCATGGAATAAAAGTTGAACTCAGTAACAACAAGAATCTGCATACTCGTACAAAAACATGGAAGTTAAATAACCTTATGCTGAATGAAAGCTGGGTCAGAGATGAGATTAAGCTATAACCCAGTTATAACATAAGAATACAGGGTAGGAGGAGAGGGAGGGTGACTGGTGGGATTACACCTGTGGTGCATCTTACAAGGGTACATGTGAAACTTAGTAAATGTAGAATATAATTGTCTTAACACAATAACTAAGAAAATGCCAGGAAGGCTATGTTCACCAATATGATGAAAATGTGTCAAACTGTTTATAAAACCAGTGTATGGTGCTCCATGATCGCATTAATGTACATAGCTATGATTTAATATTAATTTTTTAAAAAGAAGGAAATTGTCAAATTTTTGGATGTGTGATACACAGGTCATTAGAAAAAGCTTGAGATACACAAAAGCCATGAAATGGGAAATTTGCATGTACAGAAACAAACACTGATAAGCCAAGTAAGTTGAACTTGTACAGGTGAACCAGACAGGACACGTTGGCTACATCTCTTGGAAGTGAAATAATGGACCATAACACTGTCTGTGTCAAAACTTCCATAGTGACCTACATACAAAGTGCCCTCTCTGACATCCTTACAACATCTTCAGCAAAGTCTCCATGGCTCACTATCATTCTTTTTTCTTATCAGATTTTTTCTGGGATTGGGGAGCAGGGTGGGAAGAGAACCAGAAGGGCTACCCAAAGGTCATGATGGATGTGGTAGACAAAATAGAGAATGAGAGGACAGCTGACATTAAACTCACATGATATCTGATCAGAGGATTAGGGCTGCCCAGCACATCTGGTATTAACTTGCACAGTTTAAGATAGAGTTTTCAAATCCCTCTGTGCATCAATATCATCAGTTCCCAGCCCTATACTTATGGATTCTTATTCTATTGATCTGGAGTGAGACCCAGACATTAAATTTTTTTTCAAGATATCAAGTAAATCTGAAGTATGCAGCCAGGATTGAGAACTAAAGTGGAGAATCTAAACTAATCTGAGTGGTGCATGCTGTGACCAATAGAGAGAAAAGTATATACGGGTACAATTTCTTTCTCTCTCTCTACCTCTTTGTTTTCTCCCAATTTTCTTTCTTTCATTATTCAGATTTTTTTTTTATCAATTGTTCTTATAGTATTTTTATTATGTAAGCACTCAATAAATGCGTTGCAGTCCTAACAAGGAGAAAAGAATAACATTAAACTAATCAATCGATACAAATTTGTCTAAATTATTATAACCTACTTGCTTCTTGATTATTATATTTATGATAATATAAATTTAGTAGTAATATATTTTAAATACATGTACATCTGATTTGATAGTTATATATGTCAGGACATAGTTACGTATATACTCGAGTATATACAGTATATAAGGACATTTAAATGGCATTTCCTTCCTAAGTTAGTAAATTTCTCAGAAATCATTTTTTTAACGAACTATTTTACTTTGGTCTAGATTTTGAGGCCTTGGGGTATTTTGAAAGAAATGGCATATTAATAAATGTAGATATGTCTTCAATGAGTATTCTTAAACTGCTTTTGGATAACTCAGCTTTGTTAAGGCTTCAGAAAAACTAGAAGAAAGTTCAAATGAGATTAAGATGGCTGAAAGAAAGCTGCGTAAAGAACGGATCTATTGGTAGTAAAAGATTCATTAATGGATTGATTCATGAAGATCATCATTGAGTCAGCAAATTTACAGTTAGGACTGACAGACTCTGCTATACCAAGGGTTTGGGCTGGAAATGACAAGCAGGGTATAATGTTGAATTCTCCAGAAAAAAAATCTCCTGATAGGAGCTTCTAAAATTGGGGAGAAGGGTAGAAAGATAATTAAGTTCTTAATTTAGCACAATAGTACTGGTTGGTTATTTAAAAGATAGTGAACTGTCAAGAGTTTACCACAAACATATTTATATTTCTATTGCTATGATTGTTTGTTAGAGAAAAGTTGTCCCAATATATTGAATTATGTTTATGTCTATATAAAGGCATTGGTTTCTTAAGCTCATTTCTTTACAATAGATAGCTTTTACTAAAAAAAAAAAAAAAAGGCTATGTTCACTAAAAATTAATATACTCTGCTGTAATCAGTCCTATTAGCACACATACCATGCTCAAAAAATTTCAGGTAAGTGATTTGTTTATATATTTATTTGCTTGTGCATTTATTTATAATAGCTTCTTTGAAGTATAATTGATATTCAATAAATTGCATGTACTTAAAGTATGCAATTTCATAAGTATGCAATTATGGCAAACTTTAAGTATGTACTTAAAGTATTCAATTTTGGCATATTTATATGCCCATGAAACTGTTACCACAATCAAGATGACAATCATATTCATTGTCCCCCCAAAGTGTCTTCAGGCTCCTTTGTAATCACTTTCTTTAGGCAGCAAATTCTAAGTAATGTAATCACTCTTGCCCTCCACTCCCCTGCAGCAATCTCTGAACTGTGTTTTGTTGCTATAGATTACATTTTTGTCTGACTTTTTGCATTGAGCACAAATATTTCGAGATTCCTCTTTGTTACTTTGTGTGTCAATAGTTCATTCTTTTTTCTTTGTGAGTAGTATTCCATTGTATGGCTGCACACCAGTTTGTTCCAGTTTCTGTTTTTACAAATAAAGCTCTTTTAAGTATTTGTGTACAAGTTTTTGTATGGCCATATGTTCTCATTTCTTGGGTTAATACAGAGGAATGGAATTCTGAATTGCATAGTAGTTACATGCTTAACTTTTTAAGAACCTGAAGAACTGTTTTCCAAAAGGACTGTAGCATTTTACTTTGGTAAAGTGTAGTGTACCATCTGCAGCATTTGAGAGTTACATTTCCTCCACATCCTCAAATACTCTTGATACAATCAATGTGTTTGATGTTAGCCATTATAAGAAGTGTGCAGTTGTATTTTAGTGGAACCGCATGGGAGTGATTTTAACGAAAAAGAAGGGAGCAGGAAGATAAGAAAATACCTTTTTGTTTTCTCCCCATTTTCTTTCATTATTCAGATTTTTTTTCTTTTTCTTTTCTTTTTTTTTTTTTTTTATAGCAATTGTTCTTTTTCTGCTTTCTGTTCTTTTAGGCATTTCAGGTTCAGAATCTCTTCCAAGACCTTTTTCTCTGCTCTACCATGGCTAAGAGTTCATTCACCTTTCCCCTTTGACTCCTGTGTTCCTTTAAAGGAAAAATAACAAGAATTAGAAGTGCCCTGAAGGCAGTGTAGAATTTGGCCCATGTAATCAATCATGTCTGCTTTGCTGGACTATAATGACCCTTCCTACAGGAAGGCTTCTTCAGTATGGCAGACTTGTTTCCATGAAGTCCCTAACATTTTGTGGCAGAGAAAGCTGTTTTTATGGTGAGCTTTTACCATATTCAGTCATATCAACAATTTTATACTTGGGCGTAAGTGAGTTGTATTGGTACGAAGTTATACTAGTATGTCAAAATATGTGGATAACTGGATCAGTAGATCAGCTGCCCAATTTTTTAAATACTATCTTTAGTAATTCAAGCTAAGAAACAGAATCAATTTTGTAATTTCAACATCACAATAGCCATTTACAAATAGCAAATCATGGCAGCTTCCCAGGAGTTAATTAAGAATTATTCCCCCAAATCAAGTAAAGTCAAAAATTTGGAGAAAGATATATAACCTTGATGAACAATTTCCAGGAGATGTAAAAGATATAATTTACTAGTATCAGTACTTGGGGAAAAAGTTGTAATGTTGTAAGGACTCACCAGATCATGATTGTGACCAACCAAACTAGTACAAATCCCAGGCATCCACAGTGTTATAGAGGAAGTACTTTATCATGTAGCGTTTTGATTTCTGTTTTCATTGAACTTCAAACATGCACCAAATATTTTATTAAACTTCTGAGCAGATAAGATTATGCCTTTAAAATATATGATTCTGGCTGGGTGCAGTGGTTCACACCTGAAATCCTATCACTCTGGGAGGCTGAGGTGGGAGGATTGCTTGAGCTGAGACCGGCCTGAATAGGAGCAAGACCCCATCCTTACTAAAAATAGAAAAATGCAAATCAAAACTACTTTCAGATATCATCTAACTCCAGTAAGACTAATCCACATAACAAAATCCCAAAACTACAGATGTTGGCGTGGATGCAGAAAGAAGGGAACACTTCTACACTGTTGGTGGGAATGCAAGCTAATATGAACTTTTTGGAAAGAAATTTGGAGAATACTCAAGGAACTAAGAGTAGACCTACTGTTCTATCCTGTAATTCCTCTACTTGGTATTAAATTCCTTTTACGACAAAGAAGTTTGCACCAAAATATTTATTGCAGCTCAATCCATAATTGCCAAGACATGGAAACAGCCCAAGTGCCTATCGACCCATGAATGGATTAACAAATTGTGATATGTGTACACCATGGAATACTATGCAGCCATAAAAAGATGGAAACTTCACATCTTTTATGTTTACCTGGATGGAGCTGGAACATATTCTTCTTAGTAAAGTATCTCAAGAATGGGAAAAAAAGTATCCAATGTACTCAATACTACTATGAAATCAATATATAATCAATTACACATTCATACAAGTGATAAAACATAACTACAGTCCAGAAAGTAGAAGAGAAGAGGAGAGAGACGGGAGGGGAGAGGCAGGAAGACAGAGGTTTTGGGGGGAGACCTCACCTAATGTGCATGATGCAATGGTACATTTCAAAACTATTAAGAAAAGGTATAATTGTGATAGATGTGTTGTTAATCAGTTCAGTGTAAGCATTTCACATTGTATATCAAATCTGTACTGAACCCCATAAATGCAACAATGTACACAGTTATGGTTTAATAAAAAAAATAGAAAAATTAACTGGGTCTTCTGGCAGGTGCCTTAGTCTCCCCTAGTCTGGAGGCTGAGGCAGGAGGATTGTTCGAACCCAGGAGTTTGAGGTGGCTGTGAACTATGATGCCATGGCACTCTAGCCTGGGTAACAGAGTGAGACACTGTCTCAAAAATAAATAAATAAATAATACATGACTTTCTTTGTACACATTTCCCATGAGTCATTCCAAATTAGTTTCATATAATATGAAGGAGAAATTGGGAAAATTCTGTCACACTCAACCCTTTAGAAAATGATTTCTGAATTAGAACATCCATATTACATAGTGAACATCATGACTTCTAACAGAATATGTATGGATCTAATCTTGACCAAGACAATGGTCTTGGTGATGGTGAAGATGAGGATGAAGACATTGTAGATGATGGTGAGGATGGGAAAGACAATGTTACTAATGATGATGGCAGCAAACATTCCACTCTGCCAGCGCCCCACGAAGTGCTTTGCATATGCTGTCTCATTTAGTGTTTGCAAAGCCCTGTCGGGTTGGTCCTATTATTATCTCCCTTTCACATGGAAGTTCAATGAAATAAATGATAGAGACAGTATACTGCTTTGTGAGCTCTCTGCACTCTAACCCTGTCTCTCTATTACTACCAAGAAAAGGTGGAGTGACATATCTCTAATAATTATTAACGGAAGAACCGGTAGACAGACAACAAGCAATCTGATTGGAGGAAGAGCTCCATCGCTCTCCACGTGGATAACAATCAGTTAATGGATGTAGATATCAGGGGTTGGGGAGACAGCTCTTCAAGCAGCACATCATTATGTGGCAGCTCAGCATGTTTATTAATCATTGTGCACAATTAAAATGCCATTTCATCCCTCTAATTAAAACAAGTAGTTCCCTGAGGCTAGCACCTGAACTAATGAAGTCTGCTTGCCTTAGGATCTCACTCAGAGAAAGGAATTAAACAATGGAGGAAGCAGTATGTATACCAAGTTGCCCAGACAACATCAAACTGTATATGACATCATGAGCAAGTGGACCAATTGAGACTGTAATTTTAAGGAGCCAGAGCTGGCATGCTTCTCTTTCTGAGCAAAGGCTGGGTTTCAATATGGAAATTTTTCTAGTTTTGTAATTGGTTGGGTCCCATCCTTTGTCATCAAGCATACTTTCAATTAATTCTGAATTTTCTTCCTTCCTGATAGGTGGAATGGATGTCTTGATGTTTAAAGCAAAGAGTTTCAGGGATTATATGTTGTCAACCAAGTATTTGGGAAGCTGCAGGAATTTCTGAAGTTGGTTGACTCTACAAATAAAGGAGTATAGATAGTTTGTGGAGGCACACTTTCAAACAGGGAATAGATGATGGGCTAAATGAAAGAAAAGCTAGAGTCCAGTGTCAGCATTGCCACCTGAACTGAATGACCTTGAACAAGGTCCTTATTTTTTTGTTGCTGTTGTTTTTTTTTGTTTGTTTGTTTTTTCTGTAAAAAAAAAAAAAGATTTCTGGACTAGGTAATCATTAACTTTTCTTCCACTTCTATCCTTCTATGGCTTTGTAGTAATTTGTGATTAACATAGCAGTTTAAGGAGTTATCCTAATTCCCCAACACATATGGCTAGATCAAACCATGCTTATTTGTTCCTTCTAAATTCTCATTTAGCTTACCATCCTGTCTTTAGTGTCTGACTTTATACTTCACACAGAGAAGCTGCTCAAAAAAATATACATAGAGGCAATGAATTGGGTTAAATCTACAGATCTCAGTAATCCACGGGTTTCAGCACCTGGCTTCACATATTTGGTACTACAAAGTGAAGAATAACCCTAAATAGGATTTCACATTACTCATCTGGAAAATGGCAAAGCTAAGGCTTACAAGAATTGCTTTCATTCCAGCCAGTCTACCAAGTCAGTTTCCTACAGTTCTGTGTTTGAAAGCCCTGGCTCCATGTTGCCTCAGCTTGTACTAGGCACAAAGTCATAGTTCATTCTTCTTCTCATCTACCTATCCTTTTTTGGTCCTTATGATTCTCCGATATCCCATAAAAATAGCTATGCTTATCAGTTTCAGGAACTTAGGATCACCCGTGATTAACTTATTTTCTATGGGTCACAGCGTTCCATGGAATCTGCTCAATTTTATGGAATTCTTCATCAGAAAAATGCACAGCTTGATTTGCAAGATGGTGGAATGTGAGACTCATAGGCTTCATACAGTTCATTTATGGGGCTCATCTGAAGTTAATAATGCCAATTTTAAGAAGTTAGGTAGCAATTTCCTATAGTTCTTTAGGAGGTCTACATCTATCCCCTTTCTTACCTCTCTTCAGCAAGTGGAGGAAGGTGGCCATGTAACATAGGAGCAGATCTTTTTTTGTAGACAGAATCAGTCACGAGTTGCTCTTGATAGTGTGGCTGGTAGGATCTAGATGATGCATCATGATTTCAATTGTCTTTTGTACCTTCTTTCTTTACAGCCAGGCACCTGGATTTGAGGTCTTTATCTTAAAGTATTAAAAAGACATCAATGAGGTGGTAGCCATAATAGAATACGATTGGTAAATTACAGGAAAATATTAGGACTTTCATTTTCTCAGAGTATCCATCCTCTTCTTTGGGCCAGAAGTAACTGGAAATTGGTAACTGGAAATTGCAAGCTCAGGTGGTAGGATTTAAGAATCTAAGAATTTAAACTTCGTTATCGGGCAATTGTTCATATGTTGAACCTAAATCTTTCTTTCCAAACTTAAACTCAGTTTCTCTTGTATGTTATAGTAGAAAGTATAACTAGACATCTAGAAACTAGCAGAAATCAGCCAATAACTCAGATTATGTGGCATGATAATTGGGTTTCCTAAGCATTTTTGGGGGTATTAAAACAAGTTAATCAACCATAAAACACGAACTCATCAGAATCTAAGGTCTTATTCAATTAACTTCTGGCCTCTAACACTTAAGAGTTTTTTTCTTTTTTCTTTCTTTTTTTCTTTCAAAGCATTATGTCATATTTTGCCAAGAGAGAAATTTTCTGAAGTGGGAAATTCCACAGATGGAGTAAGAGCCAATTCTTTAAACTATATCACTTTATCCATAATTATTATTTTTAGTAAAAATGAAAACAAAAGTTTTCGTTTTGCCCAGAGGGAGATGGCGTTTTGAATTTACAAGTCGAAGCAGAAGGACTGAAGTTTTATGGTTTTTTGTTTGAAGTGACCCTTAGATTGTAACATTATATTTATTCTAAAACATTGGCTATGTTATAAATTTGAGAGGCAAAATAACTATTACTATAATACCACCAACACATAATTTTATGCCAAGATGATTTATTTTAAGTTGATTTACAACTTCTTAATATGTTTTCTTCATATGAAGGTCATAGATTCAAAGTCAAAGTAGGCAAGTACAAACCTTAACTAGTCCTCAAATCATAGCGGTAGCTTTAGCTTTCCTGAATAGGAAGCTGTAGCTTTCCTTTGGAAATGAGGCATGAGCCTGAAGTTGCCAAATTACAGAGACAGAGTTTAAAGAAAAAAAGAGCTTTTTTTCCCCCTCTTTTTGTCAGACAAAATTGGGTAACATCCCATATGTCACATATTTAGCTCTGTGACCTGGGCTAACTTATTTAATCTCTATGAGCCACACTTTCCAGCTGCAAAGCGGTGAAAAAAAAATTCATCTTGTAAGGTTCATGGAAAGCACTCTGATAAATATCGTTTCTTCCCTAATGTCCTGAATCATCACCACATTTGCAGAGCATCACTATAACTGCAAAGGGTGTAGAAAAATGCAGAGACTCTCTGGGACAGGAGATAAAGGAGTTAACAGGTCAAGGAAGGCAGTGGGTCAAAATTTTGATAGGCAGCCGCAGAGTTAAAATATAAATACTGCCATGTGATGTTCAATGATGTGTCCTGAGAAATGCATTGCCAGGCAATTTCATCATTGTGCGGACATCGCAGAGCGCACTTACACAGACCTGGGTGGTGTAGGGGCTGTCACACCTCGGCTGTATGGGATAGCTTCAATTATAACACACTGATAAGCATTTGTGATCTAAATATATCTAAACATGGAAAAAGTAATGCATTAACAGCAAAGCTTTATGGTAAGAATTTTTCAGCTCTATTATTTCAGCTCTTATGACACCACCATTTTATATGAGGTCTATTGTTGAACGAAACATGGTTATGCACTACATGACTGTAATTAGCTTTAAGATCTGAGAATGGACAACTGATCAAGAATAGAAACAGTCTAACAAAGAGAAGTCCAGGGGATTGGGTATGGTTGGTTAAATATCTGAGCATAATCTGGCCAACCAGAGAAGGGATAAAAGAGTCAAATATTCATGCGTGCATTTACTCAAGACTATCTACCAAGAATCTGCCTGTTTCTGGTGCTGGAGTAGTTTTCATACTTGATTTCTCCTGTTGCTTCATCAAGCCAAACCCAAGACATGGAAGGCCATCCTTGATCATTCAGATCTAGGATTTGCCAACCCAGACTAGAAGAATCACTCGGATAACTCACAAAATTTGTTTATTGCTTTAAGCCATTAAGTTCTATATTTATGATGCAGCAAATACCAGTCAATAGTCTAGTACAAGGTATCTCTGCCACAACGCTTTATACTTACAGCCTACAGAGCAAAATAACAAAACAACAAAACATGCACTGGAAATAGACAAAGGTTTTTAATCTTCCAATTTAAGCATATTTTCACACTTGGTCATATTGTTCAAACACTCAGATTCTTCAGAATCCCTGACCCCCTAAGTCAGTATTTCTGAGGCAAGAACCTAGAAAGCTGCATTTTTAACACACTCCCCAATGACCCTTACATTTCCTAAAATTTGAATATAACTAAGATATTGTTTTCCTTAACTAAAACCCAAACTTAAAAATAGATGGTGACTTAACATCACATGTTATGAAACATTGGCAAAAAGTATATAAGTTACTTTTACACTAAGGTTATGGTATTAGCAAGGAAACCAAATGAAATGAGGAGGAAGTGAAAGGGAAAATGACAAGTAGGGATGCTCAGCAGGACAGGAAGGGGAGACTAAGTCATTGGAGAGTGCAGAGTCTCCCAAATAAGAGTGAAGAGGAACAGAAACAGAGGAGAGAGGGCCAACAAGAACAGCAAGACAGACTTGCCAAGGCATGACCTCTAGATAGATGAAGATTAATACCTACTGCAGCCATCTCCAGTTTCTTCCATGGATTTATACAGTAACACAAAGACAGAAAAATTCATTGAGCGTAAAAGCACACTACAATGCTGACTGAAGCACTGGTGTCTCCTAACCCACACAAAGGGGAGCTAAGAGCCAGTTCCCAGTGAATGAGGGGTCCAGTTATACTATGAGCTCAATTAAGAGAAAATCAACAGATTCTTTATTACACACAAGGACATTCATTTTTCTGAGCAAGGAGAATGACTACAACTTGCATAAGAAAGCCACAAACCACTAATCAGGGTATCTCAGGTTTGACCTAGTCAAGTATTTCCAAATTACCCAATTAGCTGGATTGCCAATAAGTTCCATGTAGCACTTATACTGGCACTGCTGATACCATAATCAGTTGTCTTAATCAAGCCTTTGAAAACAAAAATGATGGGCTGAATATAGTCATAACAAGGACTGGGAAATTAGAACTACCAGGTCAGTGCTGTTGGGCAGTTCAATATTCTGCTCTGGTCCCTCTGGTCTCAGAGAATTTGTGTGTTTTATTTGGTTTGTATCTTGTTTTGCCCTTCACCCACCCATGCTTAGGCTATGTACCTGTTTCCTAATCCCCCAGTCTCTCTTGAGGGGATCCCACTTTCAGCTGGTGATTATACTTCAGTTCTTTCCCTGGTTCTGAATCTGCTGGCTTTCTGGAGCTGTATCTTGGTAACCTGGATTCTTACTTCTCTGTTTTGCTATGCACCAGGTTGAGCTGGGGCTATAATCCCTAAACTATAGAGTTGAGAAATGAGGGGACCTGCCTTACCTTAGCTTCCCTGATGATGACAAAGTGTGTTACCCTTGTTGGGCAGCCATAGTTTGAGGGCAGAGCCTATTCATCCCTGTAGCTCCGGAATACATGCTGGCAAATAGTCCATACTTACAAACACTTGAAAAAAATGAGTAAATAAACAGAAAAAGATGACATTTGAGATCAGTCACAGCACAGTCACAAGAGAGATATAGGAAATGACATTTAAAACAAGTCTGCCCACAGCAGACAGGAATTCTCTAAGTCTTGTTTGTTTTCCCCAGTGCCTAGAATGAGTCTGAAATAGCATTTACACTGTAGAAATATTTTTTTAATGAGTGAATTGTCATTTATTCATTCAGCAAGCAGTAATTTTTTCTCTTTCTAGTGAAAATCATTCAAAGGCTTGAGTTCCATATTTGAATTAATGCCAGGGTGCAGATTAAGGAACAGCACAAACAGCAGAGCAGAAGGCATGAACTTGGCACTCACTTGAATCTCAAAGTCTTAAAATTAACCTTGGGAGGTCATTGGCTTTTCTAGCATGTGGAATGGGAGTTTAAATCTATCCTTTCAAGAGGTTTAGACATAGGGACATGCCAGACGGACCGAGGGCTACCCCATTAATTAAAATAGCAATGGAATTGCCATAACAAAGTGCTATATTATAGGAACAAAAAGGCTGAATGATACAGCAAGTTGAAGGAAAATCTAAAGAGAAGGTTACACTTAGGCTGGTCTTTTACTCATGCAGGCAGAAGTTCAAGAAGTCTCTGTTTTGGTCTCTGTTTCCCTAGAAGCAGACCCTACCTTTGGAAGGTAGTCCTGGGACATGCTGGCAGTAAAGTAAGTTAGAAGGGAAAGGAAACAGATGAAGGTGTGGTATCAAGTCAGTTACCTGCCAGCAACTAGAGATTAGGACCATTAGAAAAGTGGTAGAGAAGGCATAACTCCTCAGTTATTCTAACCAAAGTCCAGGAAACTAGGCTATTGTCCACTAACTCCTGGCCACTGACTGAAGGGCTGCTTCCAGGGGCATTAGCTCTTTCCTGGCCTTACAGGTAGGTTGAGCATTCTCCCAGGCAGATGAGTTCCCTGGGCAGGATATCACTCAGGCTAGAGACTCTGTTTAAATTCAATGAAACTAAAAGCTCAGCACAAGCATAACTTTCTTCTGTTTCTCTCTTTGCAATTGATTCCACCTGCCTCACCGGGCCCTCCTTGCACCCAACGGGGGCTCTGTAGTAACAAAGAAAACTTCAGGAAGGCATTGTACTTTTTGTTCAAGCTCACCTAACACCTGAAGCAGAATTGAATTTCTTCCAGGGAACAAGGTGGTTGGATTTCAACCTGCTAGGCCAATAAACAAAGTTCCCATGAGGAAGTCTCCTCCCTGCTTCCTCCTGCCTCCTCTCTCCCTACACCTGATTAGAATAATAGAATGATCATTGCCCTCAAACTCTGGAGTAAGTGATTGATTCTCTTTGGTGTCCTCTGACATGTCTGAAACTTTCTCCAAATCCTGGACAGTAATACATATTATCTCTGCTCAACTTTCTACAAGCAATGTCACTACATTGTGAACTACTTCAGGGCAACATCTGATTTTTTGTACCAACTTTGTATTCTTTACTACCTTCAATGTTGCACCTGAGGCATAAAAGGTACTTGAAGTATTGTTGGGTGGATAGATGGATAAATAGTGGACCAGTGAAGAACTAGTGATTGATCCCTGTCTCCCATGATACTCTGTTGATTAGCTTGGGGATCGGTTAGTTTCACCATTCTGATCCTTGTTCATTTTTCACGTTGTTCAACTTCTCTTCCTAAAGATGTTACTGGCTTCTGTAGAAGGTCTTACTTCTAGGATATTACTGGCTTCTGTAGAAGGTGCTATTTCTAGGATCTTACTGGCTTCTCTAGAAGGTGTTACTTCTTGGATGTTACTGGCTTTTGCAGAACTGTGTCTGCGACTCCAGCTTTCACCCTTCTTCCTATAAGTCACCTTCTGGACTCTTCATTCCTGTTCCTTGCCCTTTGATACAGGGTTATGTCAGAGAGGTAAGGCATTCATTAATGACAAACTCCAAACTAATACCTTTTGTAACAACCTGAAGGGAACTGGAGACCGTTCTTTTAAGTGAAGTATCACAAGAATGGATGAACAAACACTACATCTACTTGCTATTAAATTGGAACTAATTGATTAACACTTAGGTGCACATGTGGAAATAACACTCACCAAAATCAAGTAGGTGGGAGGGAGGAAGAAGGGACAGGGAAATTTACACCAATAGGCACAATGCGCACTGTCTGGGTGATGGGCACGTGTATGACTTTCACGTAAATGGCACAAAAGCAATTTATATAACCAAAACATTTGTGTCCCTGTAATCTTCTGAAATAAAATTAAAAAGAAATAGAAAACTATGACCTACAATATAAAAAAGTAACAAGGTCTGGTGGAGCTGTATTATAACCTTTTTGAGGTATATTTTTACTTTAAAAGATGATGCCAGTTTTAACCTAAAAGATACTATTGCCAAGTTCTCAATGTAGTGAGGGCATGCATCGCGAAGGTGGACTCCCTACTGTGTCCTAATTCTGCCCCACTCTCATCTTCCTCTCTGTGGACAGAGACTGAACACAGAGATCTAGCTTTTGTGCTCCATCAACTCAGAGTAAATTATGCTCGTCCATGACCATTTACCCATCTTATTTCCTTATTACTAACAGGAAGACAGGGTAAAGATTGGGGATCTCGACTTTTCAGTTCAGTTAAGAGGCCTAATAACTGCATCTTAAACTTTTTCTTACATCGGACGTCTCTACATATGTGGCAATTCCTGCCACAGAACACTGCCCTGTTGAGAAAGCCCCACGATCATGGAAGGACTGTGGGGAGGTTCTGTGGGAGCAGGATTTCAACCGAAGCTACCACGTAAGCACCACAGAGTAGTCTCCAAATGAGTGACAATCACTCCGAAGTCCCGGATACATGTGCAAAAAGAAAATCAGTGAGAAAAACTAAGACTCAGGTCTCTGGTGAGAAAACTTTTTTGGGATCAGAATGTTTAGGTTTGGAAGAATCAAAGGAAGCCACATGCAAGTAACTTGAGGATGATACAACAGTGGACAATAACCACATAAACTAAATGAACTATTCTCACAGAAAGAAGAAATTGGGCAGTGGCAGAAGGTGGCACAGAGGGAGCTGAGGGTCCTGGGAGGGAGAAGAGTCACAGGATTAGCAAGGAAACGGGTTATGCCTAAAAATACACTGGTAACCTACCGTGATCTTAGGGATCTATTTTATGCAGGCCTCACAAAATATTACTTGGAAAATTAATTCATACTGGCTTAAATATGAACTCTGCTGCATGTATTGAAACTTAGCTTATAATGATAAATGCAACAGGGCAACAGTGAGTAACAATGTATCATGGGGAAGGGAGAACCTTTAGTGCAGAGCTTGAAGGCCTGGTGTTTTCTGTGGTTTTATTTAACATCTTCATTAATAATCTGTGGAAGGAAATAAATAGTAATGTATTAATAAGATCTGCACGTCAAAACTGTAAAGCAGACCCTGATGAACTTTGAAAAAGGTCGCAAAGGAATTTTAAGATAACAGAAATTGGATCAACAAATAAAATGAAAGCTGGAGGGAAAGGAAAAGCAGATACAAATATATAATCTTAAAGAGTATTACATAATAATATACCGCATATACTGGAGTATAAACCGATTTTTTTCGGCACAAAATTTGGGCCGAAAAACCCGAACTCGGCACAAATTTTGGGCCGAAAAAACTCGGCTTATACTCTAGTATATAGGTATATATAATCTCAAATCTTAAATTCATACTGTATTTTACATAACATCTAAAAAGATTTTATATATGTATAAAATCTAAAAATCTCTGTAAACAAAGATATCCTTTCAGAATAAAATTTAGTATGCTATACACATAGCAATATTGGAAGAAATTTTATAAGAGCATGGAGCAGGAAGTGTCTGAACAGGGCACATGGCTGGTGTGCTCACACAGAGCAGTAACATATCCATTTAATGGGAATCTTAGGAAATCTGAGTTTCCTCTTATCTCACTCTACAGACACGTACACATGCAAACACACACATATGCATGCTTCCTGCAAGAAAAGAAAAACAACTGTTTTTAAAGAGTTAGGCATTCTGATCAACTTGAATTTTTTCCAGTTACCAGTACTATTAGAAAAAAAATCGTTTTTGTATCTGTACTAGGGATAGCCTTTAGAAGTGACATGGAGAGAATTTGTTTCAAGAGAGAATGAGACAAAATTAAACTAGTGCTATTAAACATATTCGATTCTATGAATCACCTCCTCTGGGAATATTGTAGACAATCTCCTTCACACTCTTAAAATTATCAAAGATTCCGAAGAGCTTTGATTTATGTGGGCTATAGCTATTCAATATTTACCATATTAGAAATTAAAACCAAGAAAAACTTAAAGTATTTATTATTTTAAAGTAACAATAAGCAATGTAGAGTAACATGATGTATTTTATACAAAATAACTCTATTTTCAAACGAAATCATTAGTGGGAAAATGACATTGTTTTACATTTTTGAAAATCTTCCGTGTTTTGCTTAATACAAGACAGCTGGATACTCAAATGGGCTTCTGCCTTCAATCTGCAGGACGTGTTGTGTTGGTTGAAATATATGAAGAAAATCCAGCCTCACACAGATATGTAAGTGGAAGGCAAAAGATAATGAGGACCCTCTGAAAGATCTTAGAGACCTGAAGGCAGAGGGTCCTTATCCACAACTGTGAGAAGACTACCACGCACCAAAGATTAATTGCATATGCTGAGCTGGTTCAATTTATATAGTACAGAAATTATATTTTTTACCTCCAGCTGCATTTGATAGTTTGGGAAGGTCTGAGTATTTGGGGTATAGAATAAGACACTAACAAAACTTTCAGAACTACCATCTATAGTCTAATAAGGGCACCATTCCATGAGGTCAGATTGGAAAGCACTTTTTAAAATAAAATATAACTCAAAAAAAAAATCTCATGGGCTTACAAACTTACCAGCTTGCAAGAAATTGAGTATATTTACAAATATACTTATGTTGTTATCAATAGGAGCTCAAGCAAACAATTTTCAATGTTGAATGCCTGATTTTTTTGTAATACTGATATGGAGGCTAAGAAACTTAAAGGTCACACAAGGATAATTTCTGGAACATAAACCACCAACTCTCAGAAATTGGGTTTGTTACTGAAGGAAGTCCAAAAGGCAAACAATAATACTATTCTGTAGAATGATAAGGCTCAGAGAAATACTTTAAAATAGTTCCAACTCAGGCAATTGGATCACCTTTCAGACTGAATTGGCCAATCAGTTTGGCAAATATTTTTACTGCTCTGATCAGTAGTTTAAATGACTTAACCAAATAGTTGCTTTGGCATCCTCTACAATATTACCAAACAATTTGACATGCAATTCTGGTTATGTAACTACCTTCCTTACTCAAATTTCTTCAAATGCTTCTCTTTGTGGTATGCTCCAAAAATCACATAGGGGGTCTTTTATTTTAAATGTAGGATTATGGGGCCCACCCCCAAGCTATTGAACTAGACTTTGGAGGAAAGTGGGTTCTGGGAATGCAGCTTTTTTAACTTACTTCACAAATGAGTCTTCAGGGACTCAATTTGTAGATAAAAATCTAATCTTTATGGAATTAACTATAAGATTCTTCATGATGAGTCCCCAACATTTTCAGTTTAATTTAATATCACTCAACTCATACAATATCCACACCAGCTACTTATAATGTCACAGTGTGGTTCATTTTTTTGTATATCCTTGACTTTGGTCCTGTCCTTTCACAGGTATGTAAGGATATGCCCATGGAACCATTATCACAATCAAGACCATAAACATCTCTATCAGTTCCTAGAGTTTTCTCTTACCTTCTTTGTTATTATGTTGTTGTTATTTTAAAACTTTTTCTTTTAATAATTTTGTTTAGTTGTAGAGGCAGAAAGGCACACACACAGAGAAAGAGAAAGAGAAAAAGAAAGGGAGACAGAGAAAGAGAGGTAATTGCATAAATTGGCCAATGTAAATCAACTTTGTAGAAATAAAATGAGGTTGAGAAAAGGGTGTTGCCACATTCCTTTGAGGCAGAAAGTCTCATTACTATGAAATAATTGATAGATTCCAAATTTAAACTCAAAACGGTAATAAATTATAGCAATAAGGTAAAAAAAAAAAAAAAAAAAAAAAAAAGGAATCCCAAACAGCAGTGACCATTAGCATGTGCACCTGCTGGACAACGATACAGGGAGATGCTTGGGAAAAAATCCCAATCCTGAGACCAAGAGCAAAGATGCTATTTGGAAATGGGAAACAAAAGAAGCAGAGATTGTGGATCCTTTGAGTGGTTTTGCAAGGTGGGAATTGAAAACCCAGCTTACCCAGAACCCCCTTTTAATCACAAATGAAGTAGTATTTTTAACATGTAAAGTGATCAGTAATTTCTGAGGTTTTCTAGTTTACTGGCTCAGTGTTTGACTACTGCTCTTGGTTTTGTTGAAATCTTGTGATTCAGGGTAGTTAAGATAATAGTTAGAACTACACCTGGAGAAATAAAGCACTGTTATCATGTGAGAAAACTCCAGACAAGTCTGCGTCATTCACACCTAGTTGCCATGTAACAGTATCAGTGGACAGGCCACACCAGCTCACCATGTGAGCCTCCCAAATTGCCACTTTCTCTAATTCTGGTCTACTTGGGATGTTACTTTAATTATTTTCAGAGATATTTACTGTTTTAATTTTTCAATCTCAACCAGCAGCCACAGAAACATCACTCCTGGTTACTTCTAATAAGGAAGATAAAAACAATGCATGTATATGTTAACATGATAATATAATTATCTGTATATATTAATTTTTTACAAATAAATCAGACTCACCATAGCTTTTTAAATAGATAATTCAACAATCTTGTGTTAAAATAATTGGTGTCTTTAACAAAATTTATATTATAGTTCAAATAAATATTATGATATTATTTAAAGTTAAACCTTATTGATATAAAATAGCCTGGCTTTGAGTGCAATGAACTTATTTGTGAAATATTCTATTTTCCAATAGTTCCACACCAAAATCAAATACAAAAAGAATTAATCTAATCATGGGGAAAACATCCTAAATAACACAAGTAATTTTTTTTTTTTTTCTTGAGACAGAATCTGACTCTGTTGCTCAGGCTACAGTGCCATGTGTCAGCCTAGCTTACAGCCAACTGAAACTCCTAGATTCAAGCTATCCTTCTGCTTCAGCCTCTTGAGCATCGGGGACTACAGGAACCTGCCACAATGTTTGGCTAGGTTTTCTGTTTTTAGCTGAGACAGGGTCTTGTGCTGCTCAGGCTGATCTGGAACTCCCGAGCTGAAGGGATCCTACCGCCTCTGTCTCCCAGAGTGCTAGGATTACAAATGTGAGCCACTGTGTCCAGCCACAAATAAATATTTTTTCACTGAAATAAAATGTTTAGCATACAACAGGAATAACAATAGTTGACATGTCATTGCCAAATGTTATGTGCCAAACATAGTGCTATTCTTAAATTATTTTGGTGTGCGTATTCATATACACCAAAGCACATGGGTGAAGGCACCTCAAAGGCAGCACTATGTCCAAAGTCCAAGAGTTATGAGAAAATAAGGCATATTCCTTTGAGAAGTGAATCGGATCAACTTTCAATAACTTGGAAATACGATTTCTCCATAAATGGCATTTTTTGGTTGTTATTTCCACATAAGAGTAAGGCTAGGCCTTCTGTCTGATTTCTCTATCATTCATTCCGCTCACTAGTCACTGTTCATGTTTTGTCTGTCCTGAACAGAGAGTTTCAAAATCTTCTAAGAGAGATTAATTTCTTTAAACTCTTTGCTTTTCTCATCTAGCTGCTCTGAAAGCAATCTCTTCTGATCTTGACCTCACCTCCCTGCATCTCACTGCCACTTTTTGATCTTTCAGCCTTTTGACATGGCCCAATCTGCAGAATCTACAACAGCACTGCAAATTGGATCATAATGCATTATTTAGTTACAGGCAATTTTCAAATAACAAAACATAAACAAATATGTAATGAACTGAGCCTCTTCTTTGTAGTGATTAAACTTAGCTGTCAGGGATTTATTTCCTACATGTTTAGCACAGTGCTGGAAAATAAAGTACAAGAGTGGAACATAAATATCAAAAAATTACTTAATGAATACTGTGAAGAAGCTGAGACATCAGCTGAATCAGGAGAAAGCATTGCTGATTGCAAATCATTAGACTGCTACTCAGCTGAGCAAATTATTATATAAGCCATAACTAACAGCAGGGAGTATCTGCGGCAGCCCAGCGCCTGCATTACACTCCGAAGGTGCTGAGGTTTCAGAGGTGCATGTATGGCCTGATGAACGTCCACCCATGGCTAAGCAATGCACATGCACACGTGTATGTGTGAACATTTCTGTATCTATTTGTGTGTATACTATGTGTGCTTACACCTGTTAAACATATTCTTTTATTAAAAGAGGTCATTGCATGGTTCATTTAAAGAGAGGCTTAATATTGTTACTCAAATATATATATATATATTTTTTATTAAATCATAGCTGTGTACATTAATGTGGTCATGGGGCACCATACACTAGTTTCATAAATTGTTTACAGCAGAGTTCTTCTTCTCTAAGCTGATTATTTAGTTTTAAATATAAGATTTCAGAGCCTGAAGTATCTACTTACGAAGTCAGGTGATACGAGGATTGCCATCCTGAATAGGTCACCGTGGGAAGGAAGAAAAGCTCCTTTTCATTTTAAATATGGAAATTCTGATTGTATTGGAGCTTCGCTCCTCTATCAGGGGGTCCCACTCTTTGCGGAGAGAAAGTGTGTTCTTGCTATTCCCAAGTACTGAGTAGAAAAGAAAGAACCCTAGGATCCCAAGACTGTGTGTCTCCCATATAGATTTATGGATTACAAGTTAGGATGATGTGCAGCATATATCCTGTATTGCCCTAGGTACAAGTTAAACTAGACTACCCCACATTTGGATTCCTCAGGCATGTATGGTCATATGTTAGAACCAAAAGGTGGTGTGTCTGAGAGGATAGTCATTAATGGGCCAAGTGCATCAGTGCATGTACAATGGCTTTTAATCAAAACAAAAAACAATTCTCAAAAAAGCAATTTTAAATTTTCCTTGGAACAAGAGTTCCCTCAAGGCAACCACCACATATACTTGCGGCTACTGGGTAGATGGAAGACATATGCTAGTTGCATCTTTTGGAGTTGGAAACATCTGGTGAAGTTTAAATGGAAACTTGGAAAAGGGCAAGTAGGAATACTTGATCATGTCAGACTGAGCCCCTCTCTTTACACATTTTTTTCTTTGTCAGAGAGGAAACAATAGCAGGTGCTTCAATGTCAGCCACATATAGGACATGTGCCTGGGGATGCATCATCACAGGTGGATGTAGACTGGATCTGTTTATTCATGACAGCCTAAAGTATCATTGCTCGCTACACTCCAGGTGCTGTGTTTAATGCCTGCTAAGGATCTATATGCTAATCCTATGATATAGGTACTGTTACTACTTCTACTTCTTAGGAAAAGAAACCAATCTGGCAAATGGATAGAACTGGGCTTTGCACACAAGTGGTTTTATGGGACCTCTTCAGATAAGCAACTCATTTGCTAGGATGAGTTCGTGAACTTAATTTTCAGACCTTATATGATGATAGCTCTCATGGCCATTCCAGAAAAAGAGTTCCATAATTGCTTTAAAGAGTGGACTAGGTGGTGGTGTCAGAGCATAGCTTCCCAAGGGGAGTACCGAGAAGGTGAGTGACCATAGTGATATTCAGCAATCAGGTACGTGGCACTTTTTCTAGGATGAGTTTGTGAACTTAATTGACCTTTGTACACCTGTTTAAACCAATTTGAATCAGTTTTATATAGACATTATATCTACATACAAAAAAAAAATCAGGAGCAAAATTGCCGGAGTCATTGTGTATTTCAATGTAACCTATATCATATACATACAGGGGGAAAAAAAGACATGTTATAGCAACATTCTTGAATAGGTATCTGCAGATATTGCCCTGATAAAGCTACTTGCCCATAAACAATTCTCTACTGTGTCCAAGATTTTCCCAGTGGCATTGGGTTCCATGAAGTCACAGTGGTAACTGGTTTGATGACAGCCTTCTTCCTTCCCTTTCTCACTTCTTTACTCCCTTACTGCTGTAACCTCTAATCACTTCCAAGATAAAGTATTCAACAGTTAAACCCTCATCCTACGGTATGCTTCTGGGGAAACCAAACTGCAATGACTGCAGAAATATGTAGCTAAAATATGTCAGTGTATAAATGTACCGTGGGTATGAAGAAGAGCACCTACAGAGAGAGTAAGAGGTCAGAGGAGAAGGATGCAGAGAAATCTCCGAGGGACATCACCTTTGAAAAGTCAGGAAGAAGACACGTCAGCAGGAAGAATGTCAGAGGGTCGCATGGACATAGGGGCAAAAGCCAGGACAGGGACTTCCACTGAAGGGTTTTTAAAATTTAAGATTAGAAGACATTTGAAAATTCTTAAATCTTGATGGAAACAATATGATAGAAAAGTAAAGTCTGAAAATGCAGGTAAGTGAATGGATGGCTAGTCAGTGGTGTTAAGATTCCCAAGACAGTAAGATGAAATTGGATCCAGGTCCCAAATGGTGGCATCAACTTTTCAAGGGGGTTGGTAGGTGGACAACAGAAGTTCCTGTTTTACATTTTGGGTGATCCTACATTTGGGCACAAGATAATTGACTTTCTCCCTGCTTCCACCTTAGCATTTGACAAAATCAGAGTATCGGCGTGACCAAAGCTCAGAACAAAATAATTTCATTTCTTTTACATAGCAGGCTATACTATCATTTTAAAGAACAAATTGAATAGAGACAGAATTTGAGGAGAAGGTTTGTTTTATTGCATAATTCAATTAAGCATCTTTTCTCTAGTCATCAAATTGAATTGGAAAAAGTAGGAGTCTCTAATCAAAGACTTCCAAATGGAGAAATAGTCCACTGATTCTTATAGATCTCATGTCCTGCTTTGTTTAGATAATTTTTATATGAATTTTAATGAATCATAGTCATTTAAACAATTCCCAAGAAACTCTAAGTACTTTGCTGGAAACTTTTTTTGGTCAGGCTAAAAACAACATCTGGTCTACCTTATAGCACTGGTTGTTCCTGCAACCAAAATTGAGTTCTAGATCTCCAGGCACCATTGGAACCGACTTTACAGTGAAAGTACACTCTTAGTTCTAGATTTTTCTTAACTCTCCAGGTCTATTAGTCTCATATACCTTTCTGCTATAGAAACTTGGTGTATAAGGAGTAAAATAACTGTTGGACTACTTATACTCCAGTCCATTAGCCATGGTCCCTTAGCATCCATGTCATGGTGCTAGGGTTTAGCACAGTTAATGTGATCCTGGTTGAGAGAGTATATTGAAAAGTAAATTTTGAATGCAATATGAAATACAAAAAATTAGTAGAATCATTTAAGAAATATTTGTTTTCCTGAACAGGTTAGCCAAATCTCACTTGGCTTTGACCCCAGGACCAGCCAGGTTGCAGTGAAATATATATAAGAGAAAGAAAGGGTGGTCCTAGTCTCTGCCTCCAACTATGAGATCCTTGTGATTAACTTCAGAAATTCTCTCCACAGTCAGAGGAGGGGCTCAATTATTCTAGTACAACCTCTGCGATATTTATGAAGATTTAAGGCCTGTAATACGATGTACAAGTGGAAATGCTATTTGAAATGGTTTGAAATCTCCATAGAAATCTATTGTTTGAGTTATTTTGAAAAGATGAATTTAGTCAAATGATATAACATCATAATAACTGAATTATTGAAACAGTGGAATTTGGGAAGGCTTTTCCTCTCCTGTCTGTTGTGTGCATGCATTTGACTATCTGTTAGCCATGGTATTACTGTACCAAATGGGATTGGATTCATTCTTGGATCCTGTGAAGCACCTTCCCCTTAACCCCCACATTATAGGGTAAATGGAAAGGAAATATGACTTATTTAAACTGTATAAAAATGCTGGAATGAAATGAGCATTCAAAACTTCTATGATTGAATTTAATCTTTTGTTCAACTCATTCACTGAGAAAATCTGTCTCCAAATGGTTCTTACTACAGGATATGATGACTCCAGTAACCTCTCCTAGACTCTACATTTGCTATAAAGACTATTGTGGCTGATGACATGATGAAATTTACTCCCATAATCTGAGGAGGAGCCAAGTGCCAATAATTTAAGACTTTTCATGATACAGTACTAACTTTGTATTCTAAGCAATCATAATCTATTTTCATCCACCTGCTGTTTTTAAGCTTTAGAAATCTGTTTGTGATGGTAATTTATTATATTATAAGAAAAAGATTTTTCAAATTACAGATTTGCATTGAGTTAGGGAAGGAATTAAAATACTTTGGCCCACTTATTTTGATAAATAAAAATAATTATTTCAATGGTTTAAGGCTTCATAAGTCATTTCCTTATGAAAACTCTTGGTCACTTTTAAGAGTTTTCATTCATAAATAAAATCTGTGGGAATGTATTTGAGTTTTTAGCAAGAGAAGCCTGGAAATCAGTTTTTAGTAAGTAGAAAAGGATGGTAACCACATATTGGGAGGAATTCCATCATTTAGAACATCTTATCAGTGCCTTTTTCAAAAATACTGTGTAGTAGCAACCATCATCATAATATTTTCCTACTTTCAATAATTGATGTCTACCTTTATAATTTCTGCCTGTTATGCCTATAATAGTCTATGTTACATCTGTATGTCCTCATTTGCCTAATTTTTCTTCAAATAAATTCACTTTTCACAGAAATAAATTTGCATAAGGCAAATTTTACATCACCACTGTAAATAAAACTATATTCAATAACCATAAATAGAATGTAATTAAAAAAGAAAGTAAATATTAATAATTCTAGCTAGATGCTATTCTTATTGAAGGATAAGTCATAAAAGCAGATATTTAGATAAGTAGTAGAGGCCTTTATTACATGTTAGTATTAAACTAATGCTTTTTCCTTAAGAAGTCAGAAAGGTTGAAGGGAAATTATGGCACTAATATCTTTATATTATTTAATGTAGAAACCTATACTACTAGCGACACACCTCCCACACTTCTGAAACATTACATTAGAACAGTATCTTGCAGCTAAATCCATTGGCACTGACCTATGCACACTTGACTACAATTTGATGAGATCTAAAAATGTTATTGTTTCCTTTTTTTCATACCTCAGTAGTAGTTGGTTATAATTGAATGCTACACACATACATAGTATAATATTTCAAATTGTATTCGAATCATTTTACTCCCAGTAATACGGATCCATTCATAGGTAAGTGGTACGTTGCTAGTTAATTGCTCTCTGTCCTCTTAGTTTAGACTGTCTTTATCATTCTGGTCAACTCTAGGCCCAATTCCTAGTTATAATCAAACATGCATGGGAACATACATTTTTCTATTTCAATGGTGTTAGTTACATAAAAAGTATGTATGAACCAGCTCATGGCTTTTAAAAACACTCCTATGCTGGTTGTTCACTTTAAAATTATTCTATCCTTTCTGTATTTTTGAAAATTTTCATAGTACAACTTTGGGAAAAACAACTTACAGTACATGACAACCAAAATCATGCACTTTGTAATTTGTTCTCCATGTAGTGGCCAAAAGAAAGTGAAATACACTCTGGGTAAGTAAGAATATTACTAAATTTTCTTTATGTAGGTTCTGGGCTCTTAGAGTCTTGGTCTAAGGACGGTTACAAAACCCATATTCATAGAAGAACTGACAAGTACTGGTGAATGAATACATTTTGCCAATTTACCCCACCAATAGCTAAGTATCTTCAAATATTAAGTCTTTTATTTGTCCGTATATGATCGTTTACATTTTTACTATAACAAAAGTTTTCTGAATTTTAGTGATATTAAGGTATAAAAGGAGGGGTTCAGATACAAGAAGGATACACATTTGAGCTATTGTGTAAGTGTCAGCAACTTATGACTTTTCTGTTGATTCTGTTTTGATTTTGTTGGATATGGCCTCTCAAGAAAATGTATTCATCTTTCCATAATTACTTGGTGAAATTTTGACCTTAGTTTCCAAACATGAAGGTTTTTCCAAACACTGATATACAATTGTATATATAGAGGACATTGAAAAATCTTTGTAGTGATTTTTGACACTTTTGCAGCAAGGTCTGGAGAATTGTAATATGCAGAAAGCATTTGCCTGAATATAGTATAGTACATATGGCAGTTCAAGGGTGTGAGTGGTTCTCATTACTTTTCAACAAATAATAGTGAGTTATCAAATAAAAATTAATGATTTTAATGAAGAATTATTGAAACTTGCTATTGCTAGAGAAAGACAGATACATAGATTAATGCACGTGATATCCTCTGAAATATGACTACATTAAGTCTTTACTCCTTTCAATTGATAATGCAAGCTATAATAAAGCTTTTACTGTTATTCAATATCAGATGGCATTAGCAATATAATTTGAGTTGCTTGGTGGAGAAGCCACAACAAAGATTATGGAATATTGTTTTTTGATTTCAACTTTTGCGATCTTAACTTCATTTAACTTGGTTAAATCAAGATTCCTTGAGTGAAAAAAGTAGCCAATTAAAGGAAAAGAAGCAGACTATCTGAAATAAACTCACATACAGACTATCTGAAATAAACTCACATACACTTTTAATCTCTCAATAGCTTCTCAACAAATGAAATCTCAATTAATTAATCTTAATAGCACAAGCACAAAATATTGTATGTCAAATATTTTAATTTTTGTGCTAACAGACCCTGTTTAGGCAGTCTGGCCATTTGGTATCTCTTAAAATTCATTTCATATTTTCTTCATTGCAATGACTAATTATAATTGCTATGTTTTCAAAAAAGATAAGATACAGTGCCTGCTCTTTCTAATACTCAACATCTTAAATCAGTATTGCATAGCATATGTAACTAAAGATTGCAGGTGGTTTCTGGGGTACCCTTTCCTATCTTACCCCTGAAATTTCTGATAGTTGACCCCGGTGTAAAACAAACCATTATCTGGCTGACAGGCACATAGATAGTACAATAGGTTTTAAGGTTCCATGGCATTAGCTCAACCCAAGAGGGTCCTGGAATGTTTAAATTTCACTGGACCTCCTTGAGGATGGATGGTTTCAGAAAAGAGCAAGTACTTTCCATCGTGGGCCCCCCAGAATGGCTCCTGCAAAGAAGGGTGGTGAGAAGAAGAAGTGTATTCTGGAGTCACCACCTTATTCTGTCATCAACAAGGTGGTGACTCCAGAATATACCCTCAACATTAACAAGAGCATCCATGGAGTGGGTTTCAAGAAGCACACCTCTCTGGCACTCAGGGAGATCCAGAAATTTGCCATGAAAGAGATGGAGACTCCAGATGTGTGCACTGATGGTCCACAAAGCTGGCTGGGACAAAGGCATAAGGAATGTCCCAGACCGGTATCTGTGTGCGGTTGTCCAGAAAATGTAATGAAGATGAAGATTCACCAAACAAGCTCTATACCACGAGTCCTCAAACTACGGCCCGCGGGCCACATGAGGCGGTGTGATTGTATTGTTCCCATTTTGTTTTTTTACTTCAAAATAAGATATGTGAAGTGTGCATAGGAATTTGTTCATGGGGTTTTTTTTTTAAGCTCTAGTCCGGCCCTCTAATGGTCTGAGGGACAGTGAATTGGCCCCCTGTTTAAAAAGTTTGAGGACACCTGTAATACTTTGGTTACCTATACACCTGTTACCACTTTCAAAAAGCTACAGTCAATGTGGATGAGAACTAACTGGGGATTGGCAGATACATCAAATAAAATTATAAAATCACACATACACACACACACACACACACACACATGCACGCACGAGTGAGCATAGTCATCCCAGAACACATTATATTTTGTCTATACCTTAGTCATTTTAGTCTTATACTGGGGAATCCTGGAGCCTGTATCTCAGGGTCAGCTACCTGATTGCATATGTTAAATTTGTTTACTAGAATTATTTTTACCCTTACCCTAGTTTGACATGCATAAGTAGCTCAGTATTCATTTAGTCAAAGGGATTTTGAAGCAAATTAAAAAAAAAAAAAAAAAAAGAATATGTATATATGTATATCTTACCATGTGCACTGCTAAATGTTACTGGTAACCTTTAAAATTCTTATATGTATTTGGGGACAACAGCATAACATATTTCAGAACTGTTTACAACCTTTTATAATGAAAAAGCTAGTTATTATCAACCAAAATTATAAAAGTGTAGAGGGAAAATGGAGACGTTTAGAGCACCAAGAAGCATTACTATAGAATTCTAAAGTCATAGAACTGAAAGGAATGCAATAGAAATAATAATAATGCCAGAAATTTCATCTTTGTCTAATCAACAAACATTTATTAAGCTTCTACTATATGCCAGATGCTGATGGTAAATAAACATTTTGTGCTTGAAGGAGCAAGGGCTGAGAGGGCGGAGCATGCACACAGGATACAATTAAATAGAGGTATTGGCAGGGGCTGGGGAAGCACAGAGGGAAGTCCAAGTCTGGGTGGGGACTGTGTGGAGGATGCTCTTTCCTCTGCAGTTTACTTATTTCATCTCTAAATGGCTCTTGTGTTCCGTTTTGTCCTTGTATGATTTTAAGTGATTGATGATTGCATTAGATGGGAGTTTGCTGTTCATAGTAAAGGAAATATTTCTTTTCATGAGAGAATTCACATTAAAACATGTATATTTGACAATTCTAAGTAGATCATACTTGACCAAATGTGTGTAAAGGACAAAAGTAGTTGTACTCTATTTAACTGATGATTGTTTAGAGTCTAACTAGTTATCCTCAACCCTGGTTGCACATTAGGCTCACTTGCAGAACTTTAAAAAAGACATCATTTGGTTTCCACCCGAGAGGATTTAATTGGCTTGAGATGGGTGAGGGAATCAGTATTTTTAATGAGTTCCCTGGTTGATTTTGTCCTGCCAAGGGTTGAGCATCTTTGGTTTAGGTGAGGGGCCTTCTTTAATTGGCTTCATCCGAGATTTGGAGCGCCACATTAACAGGACTCACTACTTGTTTCCTAAGATAAACAACAGCCTGAATTAATCTCCTCTGGTTTCTCTGAGCCTCTGCTCTCCTTTCCTTGAATAGCCTGGCATTTGTTAAGATATGAGGTCTCCCTCTGTCACCCAGACTGGAGTCCAGTGGCATCATCATAGGTCACTGTAACTTCAGCCTTCTCAGTGCTTTTGTTTTTATAGAATATTTGTGAAATGTAAAGCATAAATCTAAGAACAAAAGTTACCCTTCCTACCACTGCAACAGGCAGCACTACCCTATAGTACATATTTTCGATCTTTTTTTTCTGTTAATAAAGATGTTAACACTTTATTTACAAGCCTAGAATCCTACAGTACCAAACAGTTTTCATAATCAATACTTCCCCTGAAAATCGTTATGTTGAAGACTTTCAATATTTATAAATTATCTTATAGATCATGACTTTAAGTGGCTGCTTGGCATCCTGTTGAATACGTAATAATGTTTTAAAAAAAACACTCTCCAGTTTTGGAGCAATGGTTTGTACCATGTAACTACCTTCAAAAGGTCCACAAGTGGATTTTATTTTTTAATGCCAGTTTAGAATTTCTGGAGAATTTAAACCATTCGTAATGATTTTTGTATTTCACAAGTTTAGTTTTCTTTCATTTCATGCTTTCATCCTCTTTTATTTTTTTTATTTGAGACAGTCTCACTATGTCACCCTTGGTAGAGTGCCATGGGCTCCAGCTCACAGCAACCTCAAACTCTTGGGCTTAAGCGATCCTCTTGCCTCAGCCTCCCAAGCAGCTGGGACTACAGGTGCCCACCACAATGCCTGGCCTTTTCATCCTTTTTTTTAAGCCTCTTTTCCTGCTTCCTTTTCCTTTTCCCCATCCTTTGGTCATCAGAGATAGGAATGAGCTAGACTGGGAGTTGGCACCATGACGAGCTCCCTTCTTGGTATGGAGCCGGCTCCTGCCTCCAGCTCTCCTTATTTCAGGAAATACATGGAAATACGTGGAATGTTCTCCCTGGACCTGCACAGAGCTTCCAGACTCAGACATGAATGAGCACTGATCAACTCCCAGCATTTACTTGTATTATTTTACAAGTAAAATAATTTACTTGTAAAATAATTTAATTTAATTTAATTCTCTAATTAAATTAATTTAATTCTCAGTTTTCTCATCTGTAATAAAGAATAGTAATTGTCCTCATCGCCACAAGAATTAAGCAAGAAAGCACTTGAGCTGGTGATGATACTGATGATGATGAGAATTTCAGTGAAAATCTGGGAGCCATTTCCCTCAGAACCATTTTGTGAAGGATAACTAAAAAGAAAATTGATTCTTTCATGGCAAACACATTGTTTGGGATCAAAATGAACACAGGTGAAATTATTAAGCCAAAAAACAAGTTACTGAAAGAGGATTTTTTTATTGTCTTACAGCTGAATTACTCTGTACCTATAAGGCTTTTCTTATTTATTAGCAAAATTTGTTGCTAACATTTGTAATCCCAAAACTCACGCAGTAGTTTAGACCCTGGAGTGGGCTGAATTGCACTCCCAGACCACTTGAATGTTGAAATCCTAACCTTCAGTGCCTCAGAATATGACTGTATTTGGGGATGGGGAGCAGATCTTTAAAGAGATAATTAAGGGCTGGGCAGAGGCTCACACCTGTAATCCTAGCACTCTGGGAGGCTGAGTTGCATGGATTGCTTGAGCCAGGCGTTCCAGACTAGCCTATTCTTCCCAAAATTAGAAAAAAATTAGCCAGGCATCTGGATGGGTGCCTGTAGTCCCAGGTGCTTGGGAGGTTAAAGCAAGAGGATCTCCTGAGCATGAGAGTTTGAGGTTGCTGTGAGCTAAGACACCACAGCACTCTGCTCAGGGCAGCAGAGTGAAATTCTGTCTTAAAAAAGAGAGAATTAAGGTTAAGTAAAGTCCTTAAGGCAGATCCTAATCCAATATGACTGATGGCATTGTAAAAAAAGATTAGAACACAGACCTGCACAGAGGGGAGATGTCATATGTGAAGACACCAGAGGAACACAGGAAGTCCCGGAGTCACAAACATCTGACTTAGGAACAACTTGCACCTGTGAACAGAGGCTATTGCAAATCATTGGTAAAAGCCCTGTTCCAACTTACATAAAGCACTCCTACAGAAGCTGTCTCGTTTGTAAACTGGGGACTGCCTGCATGTCCTCCCACAAGCCGAGGAAAAGGCGGAAGCCAACCCTACCAACACCTTGATCTCAGACTTCTAGCCTCCAGGACGGTGGAATCATAAATTTCTGTTGTTGAAGTCATTCAATCTGTGACTTTGTTATGGTAGCGGGAACAAACTAAGACAAAATTTTCCCTTTGTAGAGTTTTAAAATTTGTTAATTAGCCCAGCTTTTTAAAACACATCACCTTTATTATCATTATGCTATTTTTCAGCACAATAGCCTCAGTTCTTGTAAACATTTATCATTAATTCTATTTTTTTGAGTATTTTGAACAAAACTACAAAGCTGGAAAGAAAAGAGTGTATTTGTATATTTGTTTTCTTAAATTTTTTTCTTGTTTAAGTCTTTGCCTTCTACCCGGGACTTTTTGTATTGTTTTCAAGGGATTCATAAGCTAAAAGTTTATTCCAATGTTTTTACTGTCAGTCCTTTTTGTGTTAGTCCAGACAAGGTTCTCTAAAGTACATGTATGAGCAAACTCCTTTTTGTTTTGGCCTTTTCTTAAAACTCACTTTTTCCTCTTAAATCTACAGTTCTCAGTAAGTGTTAGTTATTTGAGCTAATTTCAGAAAAGAATAGGTGAGCAAGTTGATGTCCTGGTTACACAAAGCCAAAAGAGCCAATTAAGGATTATGTCAGATGGTTCAGAGTACTACAAAGTTGAATTTTTGTATTTTTCTTGGATTTAACTCAATTAGCAGCCTCTGAAAGATCAAGTAGACTTATTTACTTATGTACATACGTGCATATATATATATATTTTATTTTTTATTTTTTTTTCTTCTTCTTATTTTCTGTTTTTGGCTGGGGCTGGGTTTGAACCCACCACCTCCAACATATGGGGCTGGCGCCATAACCCTTGGAGCCACAGGCGCCACCCTGTATCTATAATTTTACCTGACTGAGAGGAGTCAAACAAAACCACTTTCTCATTAGAAGAAATATCTTTGGAGGGATTTAAAAAATAAAGAGTTTTGTTTTTAAGTTAAATTTGTATAATATATTGCAAATTATCTAGAATTTAGAACATGGGGCCTTGTCCATTATTTTTTTCTGATTGAGAAATTTGCCACATATGAGAGGCTATTGTCATGACCAGAAAAGATGTGGCCATACCTCTCATCCTCTGAGTAATTGTCAATGATTCCCCAAATGAGGGATGGGCTATTCTTGAGATTTTTGTGCTTAACAGCTTTCTCCCTGGAATCATTAATTGATGCAAATTTCAAATTAACCATTTGGTATTTTAAACCATTTTCCAAGAAATATGTATTAGAAATATAGAATACTTAACACCAGATTTATCTTAAGAGCAAATTTTGTCCATTTTCTAAGATTTTAGGAAATGCAGTCAGACTATTCAGGGTGAATCCTAAACTGCAAGGTTTAAAACTTCATTGATCCTAATTCCACAACCATCCATAGGTAAATTTTCATTTCATTTCTGTATTTGAATTAGGGGGAAATTGATAAATGTTACACAATATAATGTTTGCAATTTAAAAAATTTTCTTTTATCAATACATGGTATTTTACGTATTTGTGGAATACATGTGAGTGTTACATGCAGAGAATGTATAATGATTGTATCGAAGTGTTTGGAGTATCCACCAGCTTGAGCATTTATCATTTTATGTGTTGGTATCATTTGAAGTCCTCTCTTTTAATTAATTTGAAATAAACAAAATATTGTTGATTTGTGTAGTCAGCCTGTTCTGTTACCAAATGTTAATTGTTAATGTTGTCAGAATGAGAGAGGATACCCAGAAGAAGTGAGGTCTGAGAGAACAGAGGTCTTCTCAAAGAGACCCCAAGGATACACTTGTGAGGTCCTCCCATGGTGACTCAGCATTTAGGAATTTGTATACAAACTTAACTTCCTGGGACTTGGAGGATTACTCTCACTTTGGCTTCTATGAAGGCCCATGATTCTGTAAAAGCCAGAGCCCACTTCTCCAGCTTGATTTAACTGACCAATGAGAAAGGTACCAAGGGTCCAGAACTTTCAAGTTGGGAATAAAAAAAGAGAAGACTGAGCCAGTTGGGGAGTGTGGCCATTTTGAATTCTTCTGGGTCTCCCTCTGTAGGCTGAAATAAAGCCCTTCCTCTTATAAACATAGCGTTTGGTTGCTCTCACTGCAATAATAACAATGGAGAATAGAGAGTCTTAATGGAAATTTGACAGTGTTAGAAAAGGAAATATGTTTTAAAACAGTCAACCACATGTTCTTTTACTCTGGAGATTGCATTTCCTGAGTATAGTATATGGTATTTTATTTTTCTCCTCTTCCTCCTCCTAATCCCAAGATAATTAATTTTCTTATAGCTGACAATATTTCCAAATATAATAGATATCTCAATTTGAACTATAGCTTTTTACACGTACATTCATTCTTCCATATCAGTTATGTTCTTACCACTCTAGGCTCTGCAGTTAGTATCCATTTGTATCTCACCATGCTTTAACATACAGGGTTCTGGAATGCTATCATTGCAGTGTTCACTAGATGCCTATCAAAGAGGGTAAATTAAGTCACCAAATTTAGTTATAGTCATTTCTTAGAGAAGAGAGATTATTAAATTGTGTGGGTTCAAAGCTGATGATGACTTTATGTTTACAGAGCACCCACAGACCATGGTGTTCCATGTAAATGATCACAGCAGACCAATGCAGACCTTTCAAGTGGGAACCTTTACTTAAAAGATGTATGACAAAACTTTGTAGCAGACTATGTCATTTTAACTTATGTATGTTGACATTGGGATTCTCTTTGTTAAATTTACAGGCAAAGCTCCTCTTCAATGGAGCACCACGAAGTATTCTAATTCCAACCACTTACTGATTCATCTAATTTCATACTTGAATAGTCATAATTTATCAAATTTATAGAGTTCTAGATGTTTAAGTGTATGTGGTTTACTTGTTTTATAGTTGTGTTCTTTTTTTCTCTCTGAATGAAACATCCCACTAAAATCTTGGTTAATAAGTTCTACCTCTGCCACAGGACTCTCTGTGTGCAATAGCTTTGGATGGTTGCGATTTAATCGAGAGGAAGATGAAAGTGGGTGTCCATTTCTTTCAACTTCTCAGCTCCTTCACCATCCATCATAGTCAATGTGTGGTTCCTCCGGACACAGCATTAATGATAGCTGTCAAAATAATAGTCTGTGGGTTAGAGGTCAGGAAAAATATGTAAAAGACTTCAGGGTGAACCAGATGATAAAGTAGCTCATTTAGTCATTTAAATGCTAGCCTACCATGGCCTTGGTGGGATCAGGGGTCAGTGGAAGCAAAAAGAATAAATGGGACATCTCCAAGTAGTTTACTCTTGTTAAAAGGAAAAAAAAATGATAATAGCATTACCAAACAAGCCCACTAGAGGAAATTTTCTTAATTATAGTGCTGAGGCAGCAGTGCACACAGAGTGGGCTTGCTATTGGCATGAAAGCTTTTACTTTCAAATAATATTAACCCTTCCTGGTACTGTATGTCTTAATTAAGATAATTCCTGGAAATGCTGCCAATGTCAGCAGTTTTGCATTTCCATCCGTGTTTATCAGCCATTCATGAAAGAAGTGAGCTGGAGTCCTGGCACAGGGTTACTTTATTGAAGAGACTTTTTCAGTGAATGTAAAGGAAAGGCTCACAGCATTTTATTAGACAGGTTACCTAATACCCCATAAATCCTACAGAGATAGAGATAGAGATAGATAGAGAGATATCAAGAGAAAGATTATTTGGTCCCATAAAATAATCTGGGACAGCAAAAACCATGAAACACAATCTGTACAGAAAATGCATTTTTAAAAATTGTAAACATAGCTGCTGCCTTAGTCAGGTAAGGTTGCTATTACAAATATACCATAGCTTGGTGGCTTAAACAACATTTATTTCTCAATTCTAGAAGCTGAGAAGTCCCAGATCAAGGTGCCTGCAGATTTCGTGTCTCACGAGAGCCCTCTTCCTGGCTTGTTGTCAGCTCCCTTCTATCAATATCCTCACATGGCCTTGACAAATCACCTGTTTCTTATTTCTTCTTAATAAGGGCACTAATCCCATTCATGAGGGCTCTACCCTCAAAACCTCATTATCTCCTATAACTTACACCTCCAACTACCATCCTGTTGAAGACTAAACTTCAATATATGAATTTGACAGGGCATAGTAAGTTCATAGTAGCCACAGATTGGCATCTATAGCCTTGCAACTCAATTCAGGGTATTGTTAATTATAATGCATTCTTGTCATCAATATGAAAGCATAAGAGCAATTGCTGGTAGTAATATATGAAGAAGCATTCCTTATTTTAACATTTGAAAAACACTGGGTCAGTGTGAACTTCAAATGAATCTTCACATTTTATACACCAATGCAGGGTGCTAAGAAGGAATGTTTTAAACTCTCCAGAGAATAACCATAGTTAATTTATGATCATTTGAGGATTTACTTTTGAAAAGCCACCTGTAGTGCATAATGTCACACCAAAGTATGTTTTCCTGATTTTTCTAAATGTAAACATGAAATGTGACCTCTTTGAGAGAAGCCATGGTTCACTAAAATGGTAGATGCATGAAAAAGAAGAAAATTAAATATTAGTTGGCCAATTTAAGTTCCTGAGTACTCTGCATTGGGAATGTATATATCAACAACTCTGTGGACAATGGGTAAATTCTCATGTTACTTGACTCTGGTTAGGAAGTAGAGAGACAAAATTTTCCCAAGGGCTAATTTGTGGGGACTAGATTCATTGTGTTTTGAATATAAACTATAATTTCTATTATAGTTTCTATAGATTTATTTTATAGACTACTTATTATACTATTTTTAAGTACAATATTTTGAAACATTATGAGTTGCTTTCAAACTTTAGACATGAAATATATGAGCAAATATTTAAAGTTCATGTCATAAGATCGTGAGATAATGCAAAAATCTATCAATTATTCTTTTAATTGATAATTTAATTATTCTTTTTATATAAGCAAGATGCCTATTATAAAACTATTTTTTAATTTCAGAATGTTTTTGCTTTTGTTAATTGTTTTCATGGGATGATTAGACTCTATTATTGTTCTATGAGTCTTCCTTTAAGAATTCCTTCTTTTCAGAGTTTATTTTTTGTCACTGACTCTCTAGAATCTTTTGCCAATAACATCAGAATCACTGGGGAACTGTACTGGTCTTTAATTGTACAATGTACCCAGAAGCCAACAATGGCTAAAAATTTTGATAATGAAAGATAGTGATGAAAATTTTTTCTTAAGTGTAAATAGGCTTACCAAAAATATATATATGATCCAACAACAAAACCCACACAATAAATCATAACTAATATCATAATTTTTTTTATAATTTCTAAGACAATGCTCTTTTGTCCATATTCTAGAAAAACCTTGATAATGTGTAGTTTACAGTATCATGTGGGAAAATATCAATAGTACACTTACTTTTTTTCCAAAAATCCCAGTAAAATGAACAACATGGTTGTTAACTACACTCAGCTATAACTTTTAAAGATCAGTCATTAACATTTACTTCCATTATTTTTATCATTCCTTATTAAAGTGCTAAGTATTACAGCATCTTACAATATCAGAATTACAAAGGAAAAAGATTTACATTCTCTTAGAAGTAAGAACATAAGCAGCTGTGATTATCATAACCATTTTTAAAATCAATACTCTATGCATGTATCAAATATAAAAACAAAACCAAATGTCTTCCAAGATGCTGATGATCTAAATTAATCTAGGGCCTAAGTGGACTATTTAAAGAAAAGCAAAAATAAAATCTCATTTCCATTTTATAAGACATAGGGCAATTTAAATTACTTGGAGAGAGTATTTCATTGGAATGTCATCATGGAGGATGAAATTTTAGTGGGATAGGATAGGATATAAGAATGAAGGAGTGGAAAATGACTTAGAAATGTTTAAAAAGTATAGCTACGAATGAATTTGCAGTTCATTGTAAAAGTCATCTTTCTCCCTTCTTCAATTATTTATACTTCTATTAATTTATTTTGTTAAGAAGTTACAGAACTTGTATTTTATTTATATATATAGTTCTTATGTTACAGAACTTGTATTGCATTCCTAACTTTTATGTACCATGGAACCTCTGTAATTTGACCACCAAAGGGACTCAAAAAAAACTGGCCAACATGCACAGGTGGTCAACCATGAGGAACCAGGCCTACTGTACTGATACGTACATATGGTGCTTATCCAGGCTATGAAAATCAGGTCAACTTAAGGAGGTGGTCAATGTAAGGAGGCAGTCAACTGTGGAGGTTCTACTATATTTTGGGAGAATTGCTTCATGTTTATAATTAACAGGATCTTAAATGTTTCTAAAATCTTTTATTAAGTAAGACGAAAGAAAGACTGTAGCCTTCACAAACATGGAGAACTGTTCAAGTTAATCAGTTTATTAAGGATATATCCTTAAGCAACTAATAACCTCTCTGGAGCAAAATTTCTTCTACTGTACAGTAAAACTAACCCAGTTGATTTACTATAAATTTAAACTGTCAACTATGAGATGAACTAGAGTTGCTGAATGACTGGCAGCCTTTCTCAGATTTACTGCTGCTCCATTTTGCTGACCAAATTGTATCTCAGTATATCTGCCACTCTGTGAAGCTGTAAGGATACCCACAAGCTCAAACCTTAGAACAACATTCAGAAACCTTGACAGAACCTTGACCTACAATGTCTTCCTCTTCCAAAATGTGGTTTGCCAGACTGGTAAGTTTTGACCTAGCCTGACTCAGCTGAGGAACTCAAGGTCACAAGTAGTTTTCTTTTCCATTCAAAAAGCTCCTGGGAGTTACTGCAGATTTCTGATTAAATGCAGACACCTTCTTTTCTGTCTCCATGTTAAAATAGAGACGCTCTTTGACCCTGTGGACAATCGGTATATAATTCCAGAGGCAGTGAGAAAATGAACACAATATTGTTTTAAAGGATGGCAAGGCAATGAGCTTTTATTTAGTGCAGCCTGTGTGTTTAGTGACTTGGGGTGACGAGGGAGAGATGTCCTTCACAGGCCTGAAGAGTGAGACAGAGACTGAGTAAAAAAGCAGCCACCTCCAATACCCTCTCTCCTCACACTTCCAACTGCCCACTCAATGTGGAGGTAAGAACTTGACCTGATTTCCAACCCCTCCAGGTCCCCTCCCACCAGCCTCTCCCCTCTCCAAACGTGATCTATTATTGCAGCCAGTGACTCACCAACCATAAAACAACAGGACTAGAGGGACAGTAGAAGTGACATTTTACAGAATCCAGGGAAGGACATTGATTTGACCAGGGTTGCATAACTGGTTTCTGGCAAAATCACTACTAAAACTTGGGTGTCCTTCCTAGTTTAGTCACAGCTATTCATACTTAGCTTCTCTGATACCAGGCAACCTCGAGAAAATTCTATACTTCTCTATTTGATTTTTAGGACAACTGGCATCAAGTACCGTAAACTAGGTTGTTTCAGTGCGCAGAAACCACTTTTTGTTTTCCATAGTTTTGGAAGCTGTAAGGCGTTAGCGGGGCCAGGCTTTCTCCCCGGCTCCGGCTGCAAGCTCCCCTTGCCTCTCCCTAGTTCGGGTGGTGGCTCGCGCAATGCTCGTCGGTTTTTGTCTTGCAGCTACGTCACTTCTGTCTCCACCGTTGCTGTCTTGCCGGCTCCTTCCCTGGACGTCGATTTACGTCATCTTCCCTCGTCTGGTCAGGACGCCTGAGAGTGCAGCAAGGGCCCACATTCCTCCAGCATGACCTGACCTTGACTAATTACATCCTCAGTGATCCTGTTTCCAGATAAGGTAACACTCGGAGGTCCTGGAGTTAGGAATTCGGTGTCTTTGGAGGGCGGGTGGTTGCACAGTTCGTCTTATAACATACTCCACAGCTACAGAGAGCCAAAGGACAACAGAGGGGTCGGTAAAGTGAGCTTTGGGGTTTCCTCAGGTGCTCTCCTGGGTCTCTGACATTCAGGTGTGTTCCATTAACAAAAACAGAAGGAGCTTTGCAACCAAGAAAATAGAAGGGCTACTGACTGCTGTCTCATTCTTCTCTTCCGGAAGTGGCCTGAAGTCTCCAGGTGGAGAAAGCAGGGCCCTCCCTCTCCTGAGGTCTTTGCCCCCTGCTTCCTGTCCCTCCATCCCAAGCATGAGCAGCCCTCTTCAGGCCTGGTTCACAGTCATCATTGGCTGACCAGGCAGAGAGCCTCACACAGGCTAATGGAAACTCTCCTCTGCATAAATGGTGCAGTTCTCTAATTTGTTTAGCTAAACTGCATTAGTCATCCTGAAAGTTTTATTATCAGAGTCAAATACAGGAAGCTGGAGAGGACATGCTGTATTTTAAAAAATTAAAGCATTTTTAAAAATAAGCTTGGCATATTGATTACCTAATTTTCTAAACAAGAGGCTCATTCCTTTTAATCCTGGGCATTACTGTAAATTCTATTTCCGCCTGTGGGTCATGCTGTTCAAAATAGGTTTAAAAATAAAAACCAACAATACACACATATTTCATGTTAGCTTTTGCTCTGAGCTCACCTTTGCTGAGATGTTATTGAATTGAGTGAGAGGGCTGTGGTCCTCAGATTGCTATAGGACCCAACCTTGTAAATGTGGAAGAATGAACTATGATTCTTTTCATAAGTTGACACTAAAACTTTATATTCATACATATGATTTTTTGCATGTGGTCTAAGGCTAGCAACTATGGACAATTATTTTGTCATTTCTATGGAGGTCACTTCATTTGAACTGTTTTCTATTTCTTCCAGCCTTTTGTAGGAGTGGGTCCATAAGCAATTCTTTTTCATTTTACAATCTGTTGTTATTGTTATGTTTGTTTATAAGAGATAACAAAACATATGGCCTTTGTCAAAAACTCGGTCAATGCTGTTGGATAAATATTATTACTATTGTGTGAGACTTACTACTAGTGGGTTAGATCCTATGAGAGGAGTGGGCTTTTTCATCCTAGTGCATAATGTTTTACAGAGACTATAACTCAGATCTCCAGGGCACAGACTCCATGAGGGCTTTCCAGTGTGGTATCATATAGCAAACCCACCTTGAAATCTTCCTGTCCAAATAAGCTGGTATGGTCACAGGCTTTATTTTATCAGATTCAACATTATTGCTTTCAATGCTTAGCTTGGTGCCCATGTAATAGCATGGACTTAGTAATCTGTTGCATTAGTGAAGAATATGCAAGCAATTGCTTCATAGTCTACATTTAAGATTTAATGAATCTCTTATTCTTGGTTCTAAATTAAGCCACTTCTACAAAAGGTTTTACTAGCCTCTATATTGATTAAAAGTCCTCATATTACAGTAACAGAAGAAAAGCCTATGGTTTGAAAATTTTCAGAAAAACCATCTTACAGGTAAATGTTTTAGGTTCAGTGAATTCAGTATATGCTCATCAGGAAAGAATTAAATTGAAAGAAAATGGTGGAAAGGTTTATGTATTTTCTTCCAAAGTTTAACTAAAGTAATTAAATTAGGATACCAATCACTTTGTGTTTGCTCCTGGAGTTTATTTAGGATAAGCAATTTATGTACTAGATTCTGCATTGCCAAGTTAATTTTTTATGACATTTGCAAGTGGATCAGACAGTGTCACATTACCTCCTTCTCCTTACAAAAAGAAAAAAAAAAAAAATAGCAGCACCAAAAATAAATATCCTCGGCATAGCTCTCACATCATTCAAATTACCCCATTTGATGTTTGAAGCCAACCTAAATGGCTTTACCCATCCCTACCACTACCCTCCCACACTGCAAATATGCCCCTAGTAAGACATCTTCATGATGAATGAGCTAATGTTTATGAAGCACTCAGAGATCCTTGGGTAAGACAGTATCTAATTATGAATTAGAGTCCTCATGTGTTTTTTGTTATCCATGCCATACCTTCCTGATGGTTTCCATTGCAAAGTGAAATCAGCTTCTTACAAATAAGGGGGGGGGGGGACAAGAGAGCTTAATAATTTTAAGTCACAGTGCATTGCACATGCCCAGAAAAGCCTAGATCACTTCCAAATTCAAGGACTAATAAAAATTGGAAGCACTCCAGTAATTTTAAATTGCTTTGCACATTGAAGAGTGATTTAAAATCATTGAAGTGATTCAATTTTTTTATATATGCACTTCAATTTAGAAGTGAGTCAGACAGACAGCATCATAATGTAGGATAGGAGTCTAAGACATTGAATTAATGTTTAAAAAGTTAAGAATTGGACGAAAACGTAACTGAGGAACTAGGATCCAACAGTCACCAGAGTGGATTGGGCCATTAGGTTGAAGGACCACAACAGTGAATTTCTAGACACGTTTTCTAAGGCCTGTCCTTCCCTTGTCCGTGGCCCATCTCTTTAGTATTTGCAGAATTTACTGCTAATTCACAAATGCATCATGCATGCCTTTAACGTTGCTGAGGTTTATTTTTTCCACATGGTTATTTATTTTTGCCTGATCTTTTAATTTCACATGGGTGAGTTTTTATGTAGAAACATAACATGAATCACAAGTGCAATCAGCATAGATAATCAAACATTTTCTAGAGCTACATTAAATAAAGAAAAATATAAAATTACTTTTAGTAACGTGTTTTCTTTAACTAACATATCTAAAATATTGCCTCTTCAATGTATACTTAATATACGCAATATTTAGATATCTTACATTTTTTTCTTTGTCCAAAAGTCTTTAAAATCTGGTTTTTCCACTTTCCACTTCCAGCACATCTCAGTTCAGAGTGGTGGTATTCCAAATGCTCAGGGGCCATGTGTGGCTAGTGGCTAGTGTGGGCTGTGTGGCTAATATAAACACATTGGAGGTCTGAACTGTCTTTTATGCTTTGCAACACCAGATATACTTCGAGTTTGCATTTTTCATTACTTTTACCATCTCTTCTAACTTTGTGGCTGTCATAGTCAACAGTGTAGGTTTATTAGCATAAAAAACAAAGCAAAGCAAAACTAGCCCAGCAGTGATCATTCTTCAGGCCACATGCAGTTTGACAGCACATACTCCACCTGAGTTTTATATAGGATTAAACAGAAGCTGACATGTGGAGTTTCCTGAAGGCCTAAGGCTGAATTTCAGCATCTATGCATTTATGCATAAAATTCAAATATGGCCATGGGAAAGACTCCCTTATTTATAACATTATACAGAAAGAAGAAAAAGAAAATGCAAGAATAATTTTTGGTAGTCAGATCTAGGAAGAATGTACTCACAACTACACAAAGAACAGCATCCCTTTCCCAGTAAAGACTTTGGTCAGTGATTGGTTCCCATCTCAAGTCTCTGCTGGAAAAGGCATTCCATGCTCTGGGGACAGATTTTTCAGAGCCTCTCAGGCCAGAGCATGAGGGTATTAGCAAATGCAAAAAAGATGGCCTCACACAGTGAATGCATTGTTGAGAAAGCAAATGATTTTACATGACTCAGAGCAAAGAAAGGATGTATAAGGCCACAAATGACAGTTTGATTGATAGAGATGAATGGCCAGAGAGAAAGCCACACTTAAAATTCTTCTTTGAACATTCCTCTGCTGAAGAATTTTATAGAATGACACTGGATTTTCTCTCCGTTTTCAGTCTTTTAATTTTTTATTTGCCTGATCTAAAAACAATGTATGTTCTTTATGTGGAAAATACCAAAAAGAATACTAAGATTACTTTATTCTTATCATCCAGAGGGAATTTTTATTAATGCTTTGACTTATTTCCTTCTAGTCTTTCTTTTATGAATTTGATATAATTGAGACAGTATTGTGCCTTCTTGATTTTATATTTGAACTTTTCCCCACATCGTTAAAAATCACCTAGACCACAACTGACTTTGTGTCATTCCAGTAACAACTTTTTCCATTATAATTGATGCTGTAATTGCTACGATAGCTTAGCAATATAATTTAAAAATCCTTACAAAGTCCATGTTTGGTTGTTAGTAGTCCACAAGTCCATAAATTGCTAACTATCTGGTGTAATATCCCCACTCTAGCAGAAGCCTGCCTTTAGCAACTATTCAAACTATTTGTGAACACATAGAAAAGGGAGAAAAGCCTTTGGAAATGTTTTCCCTTATTGAAATGAGTTATTACTTTAATTTCAGCAGATTGGTGGGAAAACATTTTGGAAAAAGATTCACCTTCCTGTATATTCTAAGAAAACTTTGTTTTTTATATTCGTCACTTCTTTCTTTCTTTTCTTTTCTCCTCCCTCTTTCTTCCTCCTCCTCCTCCTCCTCCTCCTCCTCCTCCTCCTCCTCCTCCTCCTCCTCTTCTTTGCCATGACCTCACCCTAGCTTACAGCAACTCATACTCCTAGGCTCTAGTAATCCTCCTGGCCCAGCCTCCTAGCAGCTGGGACTATAGGAATGGGCCACCACATCTAATTTTTCAATTTTTAGTGGAAATGCGGTGTCACTTTGCTCAGGCTGGTTTTGAACTCCTGACCACAAGCTATCCTCCCACGTAGGTATCCCAGAGTGTTAGGATTCCAGGCATGAGCTACCATACCTGGCCAATGTTCCTCACTTCCACTGCCTAATGAACTAGTCATCTTTTAGGATTTGTAATAACCTGCACTTATGGAGAATTTCCAATCAAACATTTTACATTTTGGATTTACCATTTCATTTGTAAAAAGCTTCATGAGGAAGACAATATCATCAGTTTAGGGATTGGAGCCTTTGGTAGCAAGAATATTTACTTGTTCAAGTTATGTTGCTATGAAAGAGCAGACTCCAGATCAGATCTAGAATCCAGAGCGTAAATTTTATACTGCTTGTATGAAAATTTTCCAAACCATCTGTATGTGGAACTTTTCCCTTCCTCTTTTCTATTACTTTCTGTTTTCTTTGTGCCTCTAACTCTTCAGTGCGTGTATCTGTTCCGTAGCTGGACATTAGCTTCTGGAGGGCAAGTTGGTGCCAGCTCATCTGCCTCTCTTTCCTGTCTAACAGACCCAGGTACCTCCTAGGTGCTCAACAAACATTTGTGGAATAAATGGTATGAGTAAAACAATCTTGGAAGAGATTCAGAAGAGGCCATCTTATAGTATTTTATAATATTATTCTTTTAAAAGTATGAAATTTTTCCAGAGTCCACGGTCTTGTTCTTATGAGCACAATTTGAAATAATGAGCTGAATCATCTAGTACCATCAGCATTTTTGGCTACTAAGATGACATTTAGGGTACTCTGGGTTATATCTGGCCTATGAGACTGAACAAAATTTCAACCTACACTCTTTAAAGATTTCCTAACTGATGTAAACCAAAAGCCCATTTCTTCAGCAATTCTAAATTGATGTATAATAACTTGTACATGTGAATCTTCATGTTTCACTTGATTTGTTTTTTTCAAAGTGCAGCTCAGTAGACACGAACCCACCCACACAAACCAAAACAAGAAAGGGGATTGTATAGAGGTTTTGGAAACTGAAGATACGTACTACACATAGCTTTATTCAGCAACTCGAGGGAGCAAATATATCTGGTATTGTAATCTATCACATTAAGAAAAATGATGACTCCTCAGGCAGTTGGAATAAAATGTTTAAAAACTAAATAGCAAGGAAACCATTTAATGACTCTTGTGTGTGTTTACGACTTCTGTGCGGTTTTTAAACAAGGATGGATGTGTTCTTTGTAGAGAAGAGAAGTTGTGTGAAACCCCAAATGCTCAGGTTAAGACCCAAGGATGATAAAATGTCTTCTTCACAGAGCATTCCTACATTTTAAAAAGTGGTTTTAGCCGCAATGACTGAGAAACAAACTCCCATTTGTCTGCATCACACAGTTTGGGGTGGAATGATACATCTTTAGTAATGTATCTATTTTACTCTTACATTTGTTTAATGTATTTATATAAGAAAGAACCACTTTGAGGCTTTGTGTACATTGTCTTTGATTTTCTGTCTGTTTCATGAGTAGTGGAGTTTGGCACCATTATTTATACTTAGTACCTTTTCCTTACACTACAGCCTTGCTATACCTAAATGAAATTAATTTAGGAAAAATGCATTTGAACATAAAGCTACTATTTAAAGGCATAGTTAGAAATTTTATATATGTTTACATCTAAATACACATTATGTGCACATTATTTTATGAATTTCTATATATATATGTGTGTTTTAGTGTGACGTATGTTAATATGTGTATGTGTGTATATTCAGCATACTTAAAAGTACACTTAAAATGTGAGTGTTCTAAGTTCTCTCTCCATGTAGAATTTCCTCCTTCCTCTTTTCTTCCCTACTGTGTCCTATACTTTCTGTTTTCAGAGGTATACTATTTTCAAAGTATACATAGGCAACAAAGACTTTGTTTTTCTCCTTTTTTTCCATGGAGTGACAGTATGTTTTTGATAAGCAATATCAGCTTTTATAGAAATAAGAGATATTTCTCTAATAATTTCTCATGTGACAGTAATTTATATGCTGTGGTGGCTTTGCAAAGAGGGTGGGTGCTCTGTCAGTTCTAGATATAAGGTGAGGTGGCAGCAGTGACAATAGCAATATTTAGAAAGAAAGGTGAAAGTTCATGAAGACACACCAAGTAGATGTTCTGAAAATTGCAGTTCTGCAAGGGATTGAAATGACCAAAAAATTAGGTCAGATACTAGGAACTGGCTTCAGGTACTTCATGAAATTTTTTCCTAATGAATTTCTCTTGATCTTGCAATGTTTTTATCCAGCTTTCACTACTTTGTGTTGGCTTAAATGTCTCACTCATGCTATAATTGTGTCTCAGGGTGAAATCTCTCCCAATCAACAATTTATCTTAGTTCTTCTTGGGAGCTATCAGAAGTCTCATTCAATTCAACTCTTGTTAGTGTGAAGTCAGGACACTAGTTTTCTTTCTTTTTTTTTTTTCCTTTTATTTCAGATAATAGATTAATATGAGGATACAAATGATTAGGTTACATTGTTTGCATTTGTTAGGTAAAGTCCAGGTTGTTGTGGGGCCCTTCACTCAGGGTATGTGCTGTATACCCTTACATTGTGCCCATTAAGTGAGAGCTTACCAACCTCCTCCCTCCTCCCCCAGCACTTGAATTTAATTTAATTCTCTTGTGTGGGTGTGTAGGTGTTTATCTATTGGTTTCATATTATTATTGAGTACATTGGATCCTTTCGTTTTCACTCTTGTGATACTTTACTAATGTTCTTCAACTCCTTCCAGGTTAATACAAAGTAGTAATATAGTGCTATTCAGTACTATATCTGAATAGTATTCCATGGTATACATATACCACAGTTTATTAATCCATTCTTCTATTTTGGGGGCACAACAACTAAAGCAAATGGACAACCTTTAGAATGGGAGAAGATATGTTCATGCTATGAATCTGACGAAAGGCGGATAATTAGAATCTACAGAGAACTCTAATCAACATTAAAAGAGCAAACAATCTCATTTATAAATAGGTAAGAGACATGAACAGAACTTTCTCTGAAGAAGAAAGACCAATGGCCAGCAAACACATGAAAAAATGCTCATCCTCCCTAATCATCAGAAAAATGCAAATCAAAACCACCTTGAGATTTAACCTAATCCTAGTGAGAATAATCCAAATCACAAAGTCCCAAAGCTCCAGATGCTAGCAAGGATGTGGAGAGAAAGGAATACTCTAACACTGCTGGTGGGATTGCAAACTAGTACAGCCTCTTTGGAAAGAAGTATAGAGAATCCTCCAAGAGTTAAAAGCAGATCTTCCATTTCATCTCACAATCACATTACTAGGTATCTACCCACAAGAAAATAATTATTTTACCATAAGGACATTTGCACTAGAATGTTCATTGCAGCTTAATTCGTGATCACCAAGATGAGGGAGCTGGATTTTAATAGAGGTACTCGAATCACACCCTGATCCAGGGTGTGTGTTGTTGGTCTAGAGTACCAGGGGAGCAAAATCCAGGATGGAAACCCAGGGTGGGAGCAACAGTGGAGCAAATAGCGTCCAGTTGCCAATCTCTACTCTGCTGGGACAGACGATAAACCAGAGATAGTTCAATCAGACTTGGTCTTCTGCTGTGAAGGCATTATTTATAGATAGTAAACATTTCTCTGGCATTTATCTGGTACACTGAGGTCAGGAGGATCAACTGGAGCTTTGAGAAATCCCAGACAAGACCCAGGATTTCCTGGAGGTACTTTACCCTTAAAATTGTCCTGAGGACCTCTGCTTAGATGAATATTCATGTGGACACTGAGGTAATGCCACATACTTCACTGATAATAAAGACCATCCTTGGTGTTGAGGTATAGCATGTCTGTTGCAGGGGAACTCAAGACAGATCAGCACCTCCTGCAGTGTCTGGGCAGAACAGACCCTGTGCAGCACAGGCCTTGCTGGACCCTCATATCTTCTTGATGAGTAGCTATGACACAATCAAGGTTAAAATGAGGGAGTAGGGAAGATAACAGAAGGCAGTAGTTGCTGAGAATCACAGTTGCTGAGGAAGGAGTCAGTACTGAGAAGCATGTGATGGGGCCTGGCTGTGTTCCACACGTGCTGCATCATTCTGGGTCTTCCTTTTCAGGGGTTGCAACCACCATGACAAGGGCTAGGTGGAGGGTATCTGGATTTCTATAGCGTGGTGATATGTTTCAGGAACTTGAATTGAGGCAAACTCAAATCCTTCAACCTTCTTACATTTGGAAACAGTTGGTTCCACTTTCATGAATAAATTTGTACGGTGATGCTACATAATAAAATAGGTCAGATTATTATATAAGAATCTGATATGTATTCTTTCACTCAGGATCAAAGAAAATAACATTTTAAACCTCTGAAAGAAGATAAAATTGTAGCATCACAAGATAAACGACTTTTAGCTATCAGCTTACTCCCAGGTATTGAGTTCACGGGTGTTGAGTCAACCAGGGGTTCTAGTCCTTGAGTGTTGGATCGTCTCTGAGTCAGAGGGTTTTGGTGCCATCCTCTGTAACTATACACTGCTGTTGAAGAGATCAATTAGTGTCTTGATAGAGTTAAAAGAAAAAGCCAACATTGTTGCAGACCAAGTCTTACTTTCAGTTTTAGGTTGATCATTTCATAATGGTAAGTATATCATAAAAAGCATGGAAACATATTCTATGCTTTTCATGGGTAATGTTCCTGTTCATATTTTTAGTTTGTTTTATTTTCTAAAATGGCTTGCAATGACTTTGGATGCCTTTATGATCAGAAAGATTATAAAATCATAGAAGCTTCAAGCTCCCCTTTTTGCTCAGATTTGAGGCATAACCTGGTTTTCATTTGTGCGATGCAAGAAGGCACGGGGTATCTAAAATGGCCTAATTCATAGAAGCAGAGAGTAGAATAGTGGTTTCAGTGGCAAGAAAGGGGAATGGACAGCAGCTATTTAACAGGTATGAAGTTTCAGTTATGCAAGGTGAAGACATTCTAGAGATCTTCTGTATATCATGCCTGTAGTTAACAATACTACATTGTACACTTAAACATTTGTAAAGTGAGCAGACTTCATGTTAAATGTTGTTACTAAAGTAAATAAATAAGCAAGTAAATAAAGAGAAAGACCTAAAAATGAAAGCAAAGGCAGTTAAGACTTGGAAGATTTGGATAATTCCCCCTAAACCTCTCAAAGTTCTCCAGGAGACCAAGCAAACACAGGGGTCAGTGACCAAGAGTAACTTATTATCTTGAATAAGGAGTAGTACCTGTTTGCTGTAGTCTAAATTTTTTGGCAAAAAGAAAGCAATTCTTTGTTAACAGATCAAAAATATTATAGCAAGCTAGCTGGAAGTGGGCAGATTTGGGTAAAATAACATCATGTTCAATGTTATTCAGAAAGTAAAAAAAGGAAATATGGTGGTATGCTTAGTCAGTACTATATAAATCAGTAATAATATTATAGATAGAATCAATAATCTCTTACCAACAATAAGCAGATTCATTTTGTAAGGTAAAAAGCACAGCTAGACAGTAAGTGGGAATTTAGTACTGAACCCATATCATGGAAGCTCTAAAATCTGGTACCTTAACCTGAAATCAGCAAAAGGCCTCTATATTTGGTTAGTAGAAGTGTTGGAAGTAAGCATTCCAACACCTTACTTTCTGCCACCTTACTTTCTGTTTCCATGGGATTATTATTATTTAATTTCTTCATGCATAGCAACTTTTGCCCAGTGGCACTAATTTGTACTCTCAATATTATTTTGTTCCCAAACCTTATGCTCACAATGTTCCATGATCATCTAGTTAAGAAATTTTTTCTTTTGAGACAGAGTCTTGCTCTATTGTCTAGGCTAGAGTGCAGTGGTGTCATCATAGCTCAAACTCCTAGGCTCAAGTAATCCTTCTGCATCACCATCCCTATAGATGCACAGTACAATGCCCAGCTAATTTTTCTGTTTTTTTTTTTTGTTTGTTTGTTTGTTTGTTTTGTAGAGATGGGGTTCTCACTATTGCCCAGGCTGTCCTCCCACATTGGCCTTCCAGAATGCTAAGAAAGTTTTGATGAGGCCACAATTACTATAACCAATGTTTCATATATGTCCTCTCATGTACAATAAAAATTATTGCATATTTCTTAGCACTTCCAAAGTTGCTAAGGCTTTGATGATATCTTTTCTTCATTTACATCATATTACAAAAGAATTGCCTCTCAAATACTACCATAATTATTGACTTTCATAATGACCACTTTAATTGAACTCATTTGGGATTTCCCAAAGGTAGTCATTCAAGAACTACATAAATGAATTACCTATTAGCAGCTTTAGATGCTACACATTATTAACAAGGGGAATTCCCTTTTCATCCATCTTCGACTCCAAAGATTATAACATTTCAACAGGAACTAATCTTTTTCTCTTTAAGATTCCATAAACTAACACTTGGGCTTACCTACTATACACCTTACTAATATATACTTCATGCCAGGATTATAATTAATTCAGGGAGTTTGTACATGAGTTTGGTTATCATTCATAATAAGATTAATTATTCTTAAAATTGGAGATTATTAATTAACCCTAAAATTTTCATCTAAATCCCTATTTCGCAGACACTCTAATGAATTGGCAGACATCATGATCCTAAGTGGGATGTTATAAAAACATTCTTTCTTTGGTCAGAAGGATTTAGAACTCAAATTACCTTTAAACACTTTTAACCAGAACTTTCCTAATGAGACTGAACTATTTTTATATTCTATTTATATAGAAAAGCAATCCATAATTATTTATTCTCTCCACATAGTTACTGAAGGCTTTGTTACGTGTAAAGTATTGTTCTAGATTCTAAGATCAAAACTTGTTTTTTTTAATAAATAATTTCAACATACGTTCTAGTATCCTGGTACAATTTAATTTATATTCTCTCTCTCACTGAGTTGAAGAGATTAAGCTGATTTATTTCCAAGAAGAATTTCTGCAACAATTCAAAGTGATTACTCTGAATTAGTAACAATGACAACACCACCACCACAATTAACGGTATTCCTAATGACCAAAATGCTCCATCTTGGGTTAATTGCAATTTTACTTTATGTGGCTCGGGAGAACTTAAAGGAACTTGTGGGCTAATTGCAGGTCTTGCTGTGACTCAGGAAATGAAAGGGATACACTGGAGTCCACAGGTGTTAAAGTAAGATAATCAGACCTTACTTTCTCTCTTTCAGAGATAAAGCTTTCGAAACACACCACTCATTATTCAAGTCAGGGCTTCAGAGCTGGGTTGTCTTTGTATGTAAAATTCCTACTGCTCAATATATTGCTAAGACAAACCTTTCCAGAGTTGAGATGAGCTCTTAAATTTCACAACATAAATGAACAAACTACCCTTTAGACACTTATTGATGCTACATCATATATTATTTACTTAACAGCTCAGCAATTTATTTTAGTTTTGAGTACTTGGTGGGTGAATTTGAGCATTTGGTCACTAAGAGTTTTGCACAAAATGTATATTTATCACCACTCCCCAATACAATAAACAATTGAGCAAGTCTAATGAGTTTGACCAATGTCTTCACAATAGTGCAAACATGTCCTTAAATACTTAAGTCTAAAAATCAATCTGCTAGTCAAAGATCCTAAGGATTTAGACATGTTTTCCAGGCATAATTGAATATAGTACTTTTAAAAAACTCTAAATTTTCTGAGATTTGTCAGCATAAACATACCTTATGATTTTATTTCAGTTGTTTTTCCTGGATTTAATATATATTATTTTTAACCACTTGAGTTTGGAACTGTATTCCTTGTCCCACTTTTAAGTCATTTTTTTTTTTTTTTTTTTTTTTTTTTTTTTGTAGAGACAGAGTCTCACTTTACTGCCCTCGGTGGAGTGCTGTGACATCACAGCTCACAGCAACCTCCAGCTCTTGGGCTTCTGCGATTCTCCTGCCTCAGCCTCCCGAGCAGCTGGGACTACAGGCACCCGCCACAACGCCCAGCTATTTTTTGGTTGCAGTTCAGCTGGGGCTGGGTTTGAACCTGCCACCCTCGGTATATGGGGCCAGCACCCTACTCACTGAGCCACAGGCGCCACGCTGTAAGTCATTTTTTAAAATAGTAGCAGATAACAGTTCTTTCCAGATAAGTAAAGGAAACTTTAAGCCTGCTTTAGGTGATTATAGTGTTATTTCATAGTAGTCTGTCACTAGTGCTCATTAATCCTCTAGTTGCCGATCACTCTTATCAAATAATATATTTATGCTTAGTTTTTTGGTCATATGAACAATGAACAAAGGATTTATTTACCTCTAACTGGTCATTTTTTATGGGTTGCATAAAACATTATATTTATGTTAATTTTACACAAGCCCAAGCTTTTCACATTTCTTGTAGCTTTCATATTGATTTTGTTTTTATTTTGGGGAGGGAGAGAGTGATAAAAATTAATTTCTTAAAGTAGGAAATATAAATCTTTCTAAGACTTTCTTCTTGGAAGAAACATGCAGACATTACACATGCCAATGGATAGTCTTACTTTGTAAATGGGGTCAGGAAATTTGTGTCCCATTCCAAAAAGAAACACTTTAGAGAAAGAAGAATGATTATGCAGAAGTTAACATGAAGCTTTGTTGAAAATGTCTGATTATGTCCCAGAGGAGAACAATATTAACAGAAGAGAATAAAGACGTTTACTTTTTACATCAAATGTCACATTTAAAACCACCTCCTGCTTAGACAATCTTGAGCATCCAACTCAAGTCAAAAGAGTATGACTTAAGGAAATGGTGGCTGCTGAATCAACCTCTCTATATACATCTTCTCCTAAATAATATCAACAGGAATGTGAACCAAAAGCACACAGAACATTGCCATTGGAAACCAAGACTATCATACCCTTTGCATTGCCAGTAAGAAGAAAAATACATACCACATACCAAATTCCAACAGAGCTTCCTCTGCTCTGCAAATCTGTAGTTGAAGTGAACAAGGAGGAGGGGGATCCTTGGTGACCCCATGAAAAGAGGCAGACAGGATCCAATATCACAGATGAAGTACTAATAAAATCATCCCAAGAAAGAGAAGGATCCAGACTAAGGTAAAACACCGAACACATATCTGGGCCGGGGTGTCTCCCTACATCATTTCTAGAGAAAGGACTTGAAAGTGAACAGAAGCAGAGGTGAAGCTGCAAAGTATAGCTTCTGGGAGACACAGTCATAAACAAATGCTGTTACCCTTAGAGAAAGAAAGAATGAAGTAGGAGAAAAACTAAGGATACTGCTGAAGAAAATACACTGAACCTTAAGTTGCATTCAAAATGTACTCGTAATGGTTATGAATATTTTTGAATCAAATAAAACCAGAAACACTGCTAGTAAGATATTTTAACACTCTTTCCTTAGTACAAAGCAGGTCAACTGGACTAAATTATGAGTAAGGATGTATTATAACTAACAAAAGTACTTAGTAAGGTGAATCTGTTGGAAATATATCAAACACTACTTCCTGGTAATAGAGAATGTACCTTCTTGTGAAATGCTTGTAGATTATTCACAACAATTGATCATATAATAGGTTGCTCAGAAAATTTCTTGAGTTGTAAAACATAAATGCTAAAAACAGCGTTCTCTGGTTATAGAAAAATACAGCTAAAATTTGTTACCAAATCAAATGCAATTAAGCCAATCACTGACTCTGAAATTTGCAGAGGAGAAAGCGGCATTTTGTTCCATGGCTAAGGAAGGAGAATGGGTAGCAGACGCTAAAAGAACCAAATTCCTTGGTCTTACAAGCAAGGCCCTTTAAAGGCAGGAAAGCAAAAGTCGTAGGCAAAATAGCAAATCAATACCTAGTGGTTGTACTTGGGTTTGGCCCATGGGTGTGGCTCTCTCTAGGACTCTCAGGAGGATATTTAGAGCAAAGAACTGGGGTCAGAGTTCAGGCCTCAGTTCTCCCCTTATCTGAGGCCTATGTGATAGCAGTTGTCATTTTTCACCTGTTAGGGTTTCTGAGAACAACTCAAGAGCACGTGTTGAGATGTTATCTTTTAGTGGCCAAAACACTTTGTGACTCTGACTTGCTTGGAGACTATTGTTATTATTTTGTTACTCATCAGGTTGCTCATTTACTTTTTAAAGGCACTGAGATGTCTGGAATTTCCTTGGAAGGGCCTCTAGATTTTTCCTTTTTTGTTGTTTTTTAATGCTTGGTGGGCAGCAGTCCGCTAAGGAAGATCCTTCCCTGCTCTGTCTCAATTGCAAGTGGTAAAAATTAATATCTCCTGGATGGAGAGAACTATAAACTTTTCAAAAGAAACACTATATATATATATATATATATATATCTTCTCCTGTGATACAGGTGTTTTACAGTAGTTGACCTAATATGATCCTATGATCCTTTATCTTCTTCCTACCTTAGTACTCTTTCCTATAAAATGGGATTGCACATAGTTCACCTCTCAGTTTTGGTGAGATTATTTTGTAGATTTCCACATGCATAACATTAAGTTATGGAAGAATCTGGAAGGCATTTTTAAAAATTGTCTGCATAAGGATCTCTCCACTTCCAATTTTTCTTTTTTTTCAGGTTTTGGCTGAGACTGGGTTTGAACCCGCCACCTCTGGCATATGGGACCGGCCCCCTACTCCTTTGAGCCACAGGCACTGCCCTCTCCACTTCCAATTTTAAAAGTAAAAGATATTCTCAGAAAACTTTGAAAATATAAAAAAATTATTTTTAAAGGATAAGAAAAATCATAAGTAATGATAATGAAGATGAGAGTTTAAAAGGTTTTCAGTTTTTTTTTGGATGAAGGATCAAAATCATTTGCAAAAACTGGGAAGAGAGGACAAGAGTAGATGAAAATGTTGACTTATTGATAAAAATAAATCCACTGCATTCCAAAAAGAATAAATTTTCATTTTAATTCATTAAATTTTCCTTTCAGAAAGTGGTCTCCCTTATAAAGAATGGAAAACAATTTGCTGATATTCAGTCTCATTAAGTAGATAAATCAATAACTACATAAAGCCTGAGTAGTTTGTTGGCACGAACTTGCATGACCTTATTTTCACTTAAATGTATCAAGATTTGTCCTAGCATTTAAAAAGAAACACTTTTAAGTTGTCAACCCAAAAATCTATACAAACAAGTGAATAATTGAATTATTTGCTTTTTATGCATATAACAGTAGAGGTGTGGGGGAGAAAAGAAAAGAGAGGAAAACAAATAGATTAGAATTTTCCAGGGAGCTGTTTAAAGCCAAAGATGATGGCGATTGAGAGAAAAACACAGACTGTGTAGAGCTCTGAAAACATGCCTTCTCCTGGAGCAGACCTCCAGCCAATTGGGGATTTAAGTGTGGGACAGCCGGGTCACTTTCCCGTGAGCTCCTTTCCTGTTAGACTCTCTCCCTGGTGTTCAGGCTTTTCCTGCCATGTGGAGCATGGGAGTGGGACAGGACTTCTCTGCCCAGGGTCTCTGAAGCAGTACATCTGTCATGGGCCATGCTATAGAATAGGAATGTTTGTTTTTGCTCCTATTCATTTCAGCTGGCAGGCAGTTATTATTAGAATGAAAAATTAAGCCATTATGCTGTAGAAGTCTCGCTGGCTCAATCAAATTTATGGGGTTGATACAGCAAAATTATCTTTTATAGCTGATAAAAACAGCTGTACGTAGGCTGCTGGCCTGTCCTGGGGTGGGAGGGAACACAAAATGGCAGCCACACTGGGATATCCGTCTAAGATGGTGGCATCAATGCCAATGAGGACGAGCATCACAGGAAGACAAGTGATGGTGGTTTCTTCTGAGAGAGGCTATTATGTTGATTAGTCTTCCCGTAGGAAGGAAACAAAAGACTGTACCTTCCCAGTTTCTAAAAATAACCTTCTGCACTCCTTAAGTAGCATTGTTATTTATAGCCCTGCCATTTTTCTGTTATTTAGTGAATGCTTCAATTAACATTTCTGAGATAAAAATATTCATGTAGCAATTACAGCTTCCCAGAAACCAATGAATTGCAAGTACAGCTACTTCCTATTTATAAACCACTCTTCTAATATCTTTAGGAGCTGCTTATCTCTTGTAAAAGATTTGAATCATAAAAAATGCAAAGCACAATAAGTCCTGATGTGGTGCTTTTCACTCCAAGAGCTTTATAGTGATAACTCATTCAGGCCACCTCTGGAAAGGTCACACTGATGGCAGAACCCACTAGACCAGAACAGGATTGCATCCCTGGGCTAGGGGCAGGGTGGGGCATCCAGTTCTCTAGGACACGCTGGACTGAGCAAGCACATTAACACCTGCGTTTTTTTCAAACCAAATTCTTGAATCTTTTCTTACCACATGTAACAATACCCAAAATGCCAACAAGAGTGAAGACTTAGGTTAAGAGTATTATAGATTTGCTTAATATCCATTTGTGTGCTTGTATATGGATAATTACGTATGTAGGAATATATACATCTATCTGAATGCCAGTTTTTATTATTTACTGTGTTTGTTGAATTTGGGGGCTATTTTGTTTTCTTTCTAGGATCTGTAAGATTGATTTTTTTGTGATGTAGCTTCCCTTGTTTTTCAGAATCTTGCTTTAATTTTGGAGAGAAGATCTGAGTCCTGATTTTGTCTAGGTGGTGTGTACATGAATGGCAATTTTTGACCTGACTACTCATATTAGAATTAAAGGATAAATGCATTGATGTAATTAGTAAGACTAGGTCCTCATATAAATTTAGCTACCTCTTCTTTCTTTTTAATGCTTTAGAAGATTTGGCTAAGTAAAAATAAAATTCTTGAGGTACAAAGCCATGAAGGAGGGAGGGATTTTTTGTTCTCTGTTGTATTTTTTTCCCCTTTCACAAATAAACTTACCAGAGGAAAAGAAGCAAATGCACTGGGGTCAGTGGGCGTGGAAAGGCTTTGAGCAAAAATAATGGTTGTCAGTTATGAAAGTTTGTTCTGCAGCACACGCCATCTTCACATTCCCTACATATTATTAGATTTCATGACTACAAGCTCATTTCAAGATGATGATATGGAGGCGCTTATTAAGTGACTTGCCTGAGGTCACACAGGTAACAGGTGACCCATCAAGATTCAGATCTAAACAGCCTAATTCTAGAGACCTCATCCCCAAACACCTGATGAAGTTATTCTCCCACCTCTAGGGAAACTATCAAACAGAGCTCCCTGACTGGGGCTGCCCGTTGGCAGTCTGAGTTCTTAGGACAAGGGCCCCTCTCTGGAAGAGGCCAGGCACCAGGGCCTCCACCTTTGTTGCTCTCCATTCCCCCTCTGCCACCTCCATCAGTCTTGATCACGCGCGACTCTGTCGTTCTAAAAGAGCTTTTCTGCGGTGGCCCTGTTTTAGTTGGATTTTAGTCATGGAAGTTTACTGTGAGTATAAGGATGATGGAATTTTGTATTTGTCAACTAAGAGATTTGAGTTCTAGTTAGACCATATTCTAGGTGACTTTAGGCAAATTTAACTTTTCCAAGCTTCTGTTTTATCATCTGTGAAGAGGGAATGATAAGCAAGTCACAGAGCTATTGTAAGATTAAGCGAGAGAGGGGAGTGTGCAACTCCTGTACAATCCCTGGGACAGGATAATTGTCAGGTGAATATTCCTTCCCTTCAGATGACCCTTACTAGATACACATGCAGGCAGTCCCTGGGTTACCAATGACATAAGTTCTGTAAGTTTGTTCTTAAATTGAATTTGTATGTAAGTTGGAACAGGTACATTTACCTGAATAGCCCCCATTCGTAAGTGTAAATTGTATGTTAAGCCAGACATTTGTAACTCGAGGACTGCCTGGATAGGTACAAATAGACATGAAAGAAGAAAAATACAAAATCTAGGCATACATTCTCAAAGATGGTGTATTACTTTATGTACGGAATAAATAGAATTTCTGACAAGAGTAATGTTTAGAATTTGAGCCAAACATTCCTTCATAGAGTTGATTTGGCTTATGAATTTAAAAGCACTTTTCCATTCAATCTGCAAGGCACTATGGAATAAGTAGAAATTGGGGAATTATGTAATTGACCTTCTGAAATTTTTATTTGGGCTAGGCAATTTCCATTAAGAATTATAATTTTGGTTTTAAAAATTAATATTTAAAAAAACTGACAGAACATTATCTATAAATAGGCAATTATTTTTACTTCGAATGAGGCATGATTTTATTAAGCCTAACCATTTTTATTTGAGTATTGATTGGTATGAATGAGGATAAGATGTCACAATGAAAGATATTTACATAAAATGAACATGGCTTATCACACTGTGTCATGGATGACAGTAACAAACAGTAGTGATCTATTACTTTGTTTTTTCTATAAAACATAGAAGCAGTTAAAATGAAAAGTCACAGTACTATATTTAACTGAAATTCTATGCATTCTTGAAAGATGCTTATGCTAAAACTATGAAAATACATAATTGAGGAAAAGCATGCTCTTTCAAGCAACTAATACATATATACATAGACATAAAGATTGCTTGTCTCCATAAATTGAAAATCAGGTCAATCCCTAACAAACAATAACAGATGCAAGAACTTCAATGTATATGAAAATACAGAGGGTGCCAAGAAAAATGTGTACACAATTTTAGGAAAGGAAAAAAACTATATTAAACTATATTATATTATTGTAATTCTAAAGTCTCGTTTGACTTCTGCCATTCCAAGAGATGCTCAAATGTAATTTGTATTCATTTTTTGTTATTGGCATATATTGAGTAGTACAATTTTAATATAGGTTTTTCCTTTCTAAAATGTGTATATGTTTTTTGGCACCCTTTGTAGTTTGGAAAAGGCACAAAATTTAAGCTCAAAAGGCCATAAATGGGGCTGTTTTTAAAGAAAATTCAAACTGTGGACTGTACTGAGAGATTCCATATTGTTAGCAGTGCTGTATATACTTTGGAAGTTTTGTCCAAGTTTCATAAATCTTACCATATATCAAGTTATTCCAAATATTGCCAATGTAAATAATCTGCAGCCAGAAGAATGAAAGATCATTTGTGCCCTAATTGCAGAACAACATTCTCCCTCAATTGTACCCCACGGCTCTCCTTTCATTAATCAGGCCTTTGGTGAGTTACATCTATTGATGTTAGAAGGAGTTTTCTCTGAACAAGTTTCAGAGTTTAAATTAGTCTGGAATTAGGGGAATTAATTGTTTGGGTGACAGTCAAAATAGCCCTCATTTGGCTTTTTTCTTTTTAATAATTATGATATAGAGAAACCTAAGAAACTTCTAAGAGGAATGTCAATCTCGGGAATTTGGGAACGCCCAAGTCCTCTCACTCCTGCTAGCCCTGGCTAAACGTGATTCAGCTTCATGCTCTAGTTCAACGTTCTCCCCCATTCTCTATTCTCTGCTGTTAATCTCATTATGTTTCTCCGTCTCGACATTACACTACTCAAAACTTGACAAAGCATTGCACAGGCTCTAGAAACACAGATCCTTCGTATTTTGTATAAAAGCTGCTTTTATCTAGACATTCCCTATACCCGCATGTAAAGCTGAGACAGAGTTATGACCTCCTGTTGAACTGCTGTCGGGGTCTGGTGCTCTGCACCCCCTCACTCACACACTTGGTCGGTATTTTCACTGCCCCTCCTGCTTGTACCTGAGATGTAATTGGTGTTACCTGTATCCCAGGTGGGGCATTTCCCTTTGCTCCAGCGGTACCACCTTCTCAATTCCCCTTTCCAGGCAGTATGTCTGGATGTCTGGAGCCAGCACCTATGTTCCCCTCTTGCTATGTCCTGTTTCTTGAATTCCTGAGGAAAAGAGCTTGCTTGTTCCACGTGGCCTGTCTTACCTTGTTTAAACAAAATTCACATAAGTGGTAAAATTCTGAGAGTAAACAAAGGTGGTCCTTTTGGCAAAACAAGCAAAAACTCAGACCTGAAGTCCTAGACACATCTGTTCATCCATTCATTTGACAAATATCTACTGGGTGCCTACCATGCTTCAGCTCTGATACAGTGATGACTAAGACAGAACCCCTGTTTTTCTGGAGCCGACATTCCCTTGGGGAATGACAGGTAGTAGACATATATAAATTGCATCATTTCTGATACTGGTGAGTACCAGGAAGAAAATAAAACAGAATTGGCCATTTGAGGACCAACAATTTACTACTAGATAGAATGGTTGGGGGAAGAAAATTCTGAGGACATGATGTTTGGGAAGAAAGATAAGAAAGAGCGAGCCATGGGAGTGAATGCAGATAGGCAACCCTTGGGGGCTGCCAGTAAGAAGGACTGGACTCACCAGTCTACAAGCCGGTGTGCCTGGTGCACTATGAGTATAAATTCTCTGGAGTGGCCAGCCTGGCCTTTCTGTGTCTTGGGACCTTTGGTGAAGAACCTGTGGGCACGTCTATGTTTTGAAAGAGCCACCTGCATGCTTTAACCTCTGGCTCTGATTCTTAGCAGGGCGATTTGGGTTTCTTGGATACTAGCTCTGCATCTCCCATAAGAACTGATCATCAAGAAAGTTAGAAGGCAAACTGAGTTCTTCACGATAGAGTCTATGAGTCAGAAGTGGGTGGCTTATGTATCTTGTATAGCAAAGGACCACCATAAATGGAGGTGGGGGGTAGAAAGGGATCTGGTTTTCTGCTCACAGTTTTTTGTTGGTTTTTTTTTTCATCTATAGCAGTGGTTCTCTTTTTTTTTTGTTTTTTATTTTTATTTATTTATTTATTTATTTATTTATTTTAATTTTTATTAAATCATAGCTGTGTACATTGATATGATCATGGGGCATCATACACTATCTTCATAAACCGTTTGACACATTTTCATCACACTGGTTGACATAGCCTTCCTGGCGTTTTTTTAGTTATTTATATCTCATCTTCTCCATTCCATGCCATCTCTTCCCCCAACTCTCTGTCCTCTTGTCTTTTTGTCACAATTTTCTGCCTTCTTTCCTATTAAACTCCACTTTTCATTTTAAATAGTTTCTACAGATATGAAATGGCTGAATTAGTAAACTATCATTTTTTTCTTTCTGTTGGGGTCTCTGACACTCCTAGGTTTGCTCCCTAATTTGGGCTCACATAAACTACTATTGATTCAATCTTTAAGAAAAGTTGATAAAGTATTATGATTGAAAAATTAAAAAACAACTACTATCATTGCTCTTTGCCTTCTCCAGCCTCTCATGGGGGACCTTCTGGGTGTGTACCCTGGGCCACACAAAGAGGGGTGAACGCAATGCTATCTCACCCTCATGGCTTCCACCATGCACAGGGGACAGAGACACAGGAAGTGACTCCAAAAGCAGGAAGAGGCATATATGCTGTCCTGGGGCAGCCAGGGTCTAGTTATCCATCCTGGAAAAAGGACAAGACACATTAGAAGGGAATTAGGGTGTTGCTGGAGCACATGCGTAGACTTCCCCATTTCTGGTTCACTACCAGGAATGTAGCCTCAGGTCCTTTGCAGCTTCTGGAAGGAAGGCACTGTACTCTGAGGTATTTACTTCCCACCCTTATCAGTCACATAATTGCTGCTCCAGTTTTCTTGAATCACTCAATGAGCTATAGGACTGTAATTGCTCAATTATTATTCTCAATGCAACCAGCAAAGATATTTTATCAGTTCTTTGTCCCCAACATGAAGCCTGGCTCTGGATTATGATGCAGATTTGATGTTCCAAGTTTTATTATCTTTATTTCCTGACTAAATAGTCCAGGACAAGTGAGGAGAGATTCCTCAAGATTTAGTTGATATTTATGATGGGCAAGTAAAGCATGGGTGTTGGAAAATAAAATGGCAATTACAGACAAGGTTTCTCCAGGCCCAGAGTGGAGAAAAAGCCACTCATTTATTTAAATCCACACTCAATACCCGTTTTTCACCTGAGGGGTTTGCTTGAAGAATGAAAGGGTTCATCCAGGTAGTGTAGACCTTGTTTATGGCTCCTAAATATCATGATGTTAATAGCTTTAAACCAAAGGAATGATGTCAATACATTTGGGACCTATAGTTGTGTCCAATCCCTAACCCCCTCCCACACACACAGCAAATGGGGGGAAGCCATTTAAAAAGCCTTCCCACCCCCAAACAATTGCATCACATTCAATATATCAGTAGCTAGTACAAGTAGTGAATAGCAAAACTTGTTTTTGTGTGTAGATTTAGATGTAGAAAGTAAACACTATCACAGAACATTGGTAAAAAGAAAAAATACATCTGCAGCACATGTCTTCTCCTAGAAATTCTAGTTACAAGAATGTACACCTCTCAAGGGGTGTTGGGAGTACACAGGGGGATAGATTTAGTTATATTTATAGAAATGCTACTAACAATAGAAAAAATTGCAAATCTAAACATCCAGTAAAGGGGAATTCATTACTAAGTTTCTATACATGCATGTAACTATATAATAGTCATAGTAATTTACCATGGAAATATCATGATTTATTTTTAATGAGAAAAATAGGCAGATTGAGAAAAATATGTATAGACTGAATTATATGAAATTATTATTTTTGTAGGCCAAAAATTACTGAATATCAGTAGTTTATATCAGAATACTATCCTATTTTCATAATATAATAAAAAAATAGGTTCATATACATGCCTATGTGCACAAAAGACACAAAGTGTATTTGCTGAGGTGTACAATGGTCGTCCTCAAGGTAATAGGCTTGAGAAGTTTGCTATTATTAGTAATTATTATTGTTATTATTATTGTAATCTCCTTTTACTCTTCCATATTTTCAGACTTTACTTCAAGGAGAATATCGTCTTTTATAATAAGGAAAAGATAAAACATCATTTTGAAAAAAATTGAAAGAAAAATATTGATGCCACAAATTTATGTGGGTGTCTTTTCACTCAGTGATGAAAGCCACTTTTGTTATCATCATTTATTCTGTCTTAATTTCTCTTCTTTTTATTACAGTAAGAGAACATTTTCTCATCCCCGAGTAGACATTCTAAAGAACAGCCAGCAAAGTGTGATCAAAGAAGAAAAGAGTACACCCTATTAACTGATCAACTTCTTTAACCAGAATGTTCTCTGTTCCCAAGCAGATTTGCCCATATCAAGAATTGGTTAACATTCACACACGTGCACCCACATGCACAAACTCACATACACTCACATACATCAGTTGAGTGCATATTGTGGGTCATTTTTAGATAGCTTCTAGTTGGTGTAGTGGACAGAGGTGTTAGACATCTGGTAGGAATAACAACCTGAGAACAAAGATTTGTTCAGTGCACACGTGCCAGAGTGCTCCTTGCTCTTTTCTTTTCTTCAGGCTCATTTCATGACTTGACTGCTTTGGAGCTTGGGTATCTTGGCACAATCTCATTTGAGCTCCATTTGGTGATTTTGGATAGCCACACTCCACGTCACTCAACACCTTCAGTACCTGTTATTACCTTCCTGAGAACTCTGCTCTCGCAGTGTTCTCTAGACATCAATACTCTTTTAGCCCAATCTCCTAGTGTATTTACACCCACTGTTATCATAACTGACAAATGTAAAATGATGATCACAATTATGGCCTGGAGAAAGTACAAGGTCTTCAATCAGCAAAGAAAAATAGATTATCTGCACTTGACTGTTCTTCCTAACAAAATAATACATTCATATTAGAGAAAATTTTTCTTAAACAAAACATGAACCAAAATATTTTTTACTGTAATTTAGATGACAATTCTTTTTCAATCACGTGGGCTGATTGTGTTTGGACCTTGTATAGATAGAGGAATTCAATTAGTTTGCTGATTTCCATAAAAAATCTGTTCCCATATGGCATTTCATAATTATAGTCACCTTTACTGAAGATATATTCAAATTGTATCCAAGATACACCTGACAGCTCTGTTTTTCCTATTCCAATGGTTCTCAAGTTTTTGTGACACCTATTGAACTGCAGATAAAGAAGCTTCATGTCTTGAGATTTTTGATTCAGTCAATTTGGGATGATGTTAAAGAACTTGAATTTTTATGAGGCACCCTGCAGATTTCAATGCATTGTCCAAATGGGGAAAGAATGCTTACTTTACCAAATGGCCAAATGAATGTTTTCTTCTGTTTTTTACTTTTCCTCCACTGATTGCCCACCCTTTCTGGATTTTTTAGAATAGCAGATATCCCTCCACAGCTTCAATATTAAGTTCTTTATTATTTTATCATTAAGGGCATGTTTGACTATCTGAGTATTTCCTTGGGACCTTAACCACTATTCCAAGAACTTTAAATAGTAAATCCATCCCTAAGAGAATAATGAAGCTCCTTATATGAAGTTAAAACCTCATTTGATTAGAAAATTGACACATGATCAAATTCAATGAGTAAGTGATGTATCTGCACTTTTAACCTTGAAGACTAATTTTAGTGAGGCCCACTAAGGGTTGTGACGGGATATATCTTGTAGACAAAGGATTATTTTCATGGTTTTAGTATACATACTATCAAATCAGTCTTTAGTCCAAGGGACAAAAAGATTGTATCGGATGTCTAAATTCTCTAACTTTAAAAACGCATTTCAGGTTAGAATAGCTGTAGCATTTTTTCCCTCTGAAGCTACCACTCAATGAAGAATGTTGCTTTGTGGGTAACAACACAGAGAAAGGAGTCTACCTGCTTCTACCTCAGAGTCAAAGAACCTTCTCTCTGTTCAAGCTGAGCTATAGAGTTCCCAGTTTCCCAGGACTGAGAGATCCTTGGTCCAGCTGTGATATGTAGTCTCAAAACACAAAACATCTGGAGAGATGATATGAACAGTTCATCTTTCCTTATTTATGTTTGAAGGCTAAGGCAATGTTTATGGAATGAAGAATTTGTTTAAATGAATGTCCGAACATTGCAAATTCCTTGTCACACTTTATCTGGCTTTACAACTGATGTAGTGAACCAAGATCTCTCTCTATATGTTCACATGCATACATATACACATAGTCATCTAGTTATAGAGTCATACATATGTGTATATATATATATATATATATATCAAGAAGAAATTGCTATTTTTCTGTATGTGCCTAGGGAAATCTCTGAACCTATTAAGGCCACTGAATTCATTTATCCAAAGCCTAAGGGCAGACTGGAATGATGGAATATGAATATAACATGAAAGTAATATTTATCACAAAATCATGGCTATTAAGAACCTTATATTCTTAAGTGGAATGTACAAGTTGAAATTAAAGTCTCATAACTGAGTAATCTTCTTTTAAAAAGAAGAATGTTCTTGTAAATCTGTTAGCCAAGATGGTTTATAAAGAAAATTTACTATTTTCCTCAAATTTAAAAATCACAATCACAAGGAAGGTTCTGTGCAGGGAAGTGTGGGATGAAAATGTAAAGATCCACTATTTTCATGTTACTGGAAGATGTTGGGAGATAGCTCTGACCTGATTATTTCCTTGACTTTTCTCAATCTAATTTGTCAATGACAGCTGAAAGTTTTTTGTACATTATAACCTTTACTTCTGAATTAATCAGAAGTATTCATTGTAGCTAAATTTAAATAAAATTCAGACTGAATCTCAATTGAAATTTGGACTCTCAGGGAACGCAGAGCTCAGTGTGCTTGGTTCTTACTGGTCCTTGGTGCATCTACCCTATGTGACACTTTTACAGGGCAGGGAAATTCATAACTGACCAGCACTGACTGACTCTGGGCTTACTGTGGTGGTGCCGGAGTTGTCTACAAAGTGCCACGTCCTCAGCTCTCAGAGGCTTTCAGCAATGTCAATAGATTGTTTCTTTAGAGTCACATTGAATTTACTTTTATTTCTTTTCATCTGATTTTAAAAAAATAATGAAGAAAGGTATCTTAACAGTGTCTTAAAAGTAAGATGGAAGTATCTTGAAACTTTGATTTATCAAAAATAAGCTAGACTTGCAACTCCTGAGCCTTCATAGATATTTGCTTCAGCATCTCACATGACATCAAAAACTCTCATGACCAGCTCTTTTCCTGACTCCTGTTTGTGTGTCCTTGTTCTTCTGTTTAACTCTCAAGTAACGTATTTGTGTCTGTGTATGTGCATGTGTGCACACGCATCCAAGTGTGAGTCCACTTATGATTTCTTTGTTGAATGTTAATTTATATCAATCTAACTGAAATAAAATTAGAAAAAGAATCCCATCTCCTTAAATCTTTTAAAGTTTGAATATGTTTATATATTAACTTATTCTAGGTTTGTGTTTTATTTTTCTTGCAGTGACCTTTGCTACCTGAAGGCTTAAAACAATAGTGTAGGCATTCAAATGCTAATGTTATTATATGGATGAATTAATGAGTATGAAAAAATAAGGCTGTTTTATAATAAATCTGTGTTTTACAAGTCAGTTTGCTTTATGAAACTGAAGTTAGGGTAATAATTTGTTGTACTAATGGCTCTATTAACACCCACAAGTAACAGAAGTTTGCCTTGACAATTAAGTGGAAGTACTTTTATAAATATGATGATTTGTTAGGCACATAAGCAGTCTTAACATTGTTAGATATACTGTATTATCATATATATATCCCTACCCTAATTATGATTTTTTTGAATTAACTCTTAAAAATCTATGTGATACAGACTCAATATCTCATCATTTTGTAGTTTCTCACATTGCTTCATGTAATACCTTATACACAGTTGTCACTGAAGGCATGTGTATCTGATTGTTCCAACTAAGACGAGAAAATTAATCAATGACCTCGTATAATACACCAAGAAACCAATAGATGGTAAGATATATTATACAAATAATAAAAACAACTTCACAGTAGAAATTCTCCTTCCAATAATGATGAACTAGGGACAAAATTCATTTAGAGCAATAGAAATCCTAGAATAAAGTACTAAAGAAATCTGACTGACGGCATCAGATAGATATAAAGATAACATCCAACAGAAGGTTGATCTCTGAATTGTTGATGGCTTTAGAAGAAACCTGATTTAAGATGTCTGTTTCTAACCATGATGGAGTAACAGAGCCCTGATTTACCTATCTGCCTAGAGTAATCAAAAATAGGTGAAATATATTGTACAGTTCTTTTAATGCATTGAATACCAGAGAAAAAGGACATTTGTCTCTTAGTGAAGAGAAACTTGCAGGTGAGCCCTATAAATGCCCCCACTTACTGACTTGAGAGAGTTTCCAGGCTCTGGTAGGGGAAGGAAAAACTGATACAGAGTCGGGTGGACTGTGAGTTAAGGAGATAGAGATGTGAATCCAAGGAGACCAGCTATGGCTCACAGAGAAGAACACTGGAGAGGGGAAACCTGCAAATAAAGAGAACTCCAAAGAGTTTCAGAGGATCCTTCTCAAGTATTCCACTGAATAATGATCAACATATATATGTAAGGAAGCTACCCAAGGCTGAGAAAGAACATCCTGGACAGGACTGAAGGAACAAGTGCCTGAAGATGGCACAGGGCCAGGATTAGTTCCTGTGCACACCACTGAAATGGAAAAATGCATGGGTCTTTTGGAAGAAATGTCTTGTCTCCATAGATAGAAACAATTAACTCTATAACAAGCACTACCCTGTTTCTGACTAAAAAGTCTTAGATGCAAATATTGAATGAATCAAATAGTTTTCAAACTATCTTAACTGTGCCCAAAACAAAGCTCAAGAATATTTATAAATGTTCAAAAATATTCAACACCCAACAAGGTAACATTTACAATGGCTAATATCCAATCAAGATTTTCCAGGCATGGAAAGTAGATGGAAATAACAACCCATTAAATTCCTAAATTAGAACAGAATGAAGGTCTAAAATCAATGGCCTCTGTTTCCATATTGAAAAACTAGAAAAAGAAGGTCAAATACAACACAAAGTAAGCAGGAATAGGAACAGGAAATAACAACGATCAGAGCACAAGTCAATGACATAGAAAACAGAACAGTTAGAAAAAAAAAACAATGAAACCAAAAAATGGCTCTTAGAGAACATCAATAAAATTGATAAATCTCTAGCCAGATTGACTGAGAAATAAGTTCTCAATTAATAATATCTGGAATGAGAAAGGTGACATCACTACAGATTTTACAAATATTGAAAGAGTAATAAGGAAATGGTCTAGGCAACTTTACCCCAATAAACGTGACAATGCGTAGATTGAAATTGAAAAATCCTTTAAGATTACAAACAATCAAAACTTCTATAAGAAGAAATAAATTGATTTATTAGTGTGTATCATTAAAGAAATTGAATTTGTGATTTAAAACGCCCCTCCCACCAAATTTCCAATGGTTTCACTGATCAATTCTAACAACTATTTCAGGAAAATGTGATACTAATTCTTCATAAGTTCTTCCCAAAACTTGAAAAGAAGAGACTATTTTTCAACTCTTTGGTTGAGGCCAGAATTACACTGATATTACATCTATAAAATACATTAGAGGAAAAAAATAATAGACATTAATTATAAACAGAGGTACAAATACTATTAAAAAATTGTAGCAAATAAAACCCAATAATATAAAAAAGTATAATACATTATGATCAACTGTGGTTTACCTTGGGAATGCAAGATTGGTTGCAAATTCAAAAACCAGCTAAATATAATTCACCATATTAGCTGACAAAGGGGGAAAATATATAATTATCTCATTAGACAAAAAAGAAAATCCTTTGAGAAAATCCAACATCCATGTCTAATAAAAACCCTCAGCAAAATAAAAATAAAATGCAACTTTCTAAACCTGATAAACAATAAATCCCCAAAACTACACCAAACATCATCATCATGTATAGAGATGAAAAACTGAATGCTTTTGGCCTAAGATTAGAAACAAGAGAAGAAATACCACTATTACCACTATTACTCAATATTGTATGAAATGGAGTATTTTATTTCTTCATATCTTCACAGTGTTTTGAAAAGTGCTCATTTTTGAATTTGATGAAGTTCAACTAATCAATTTGTCTTTTATAAATTGCCTAACTCAAGGAAGGTCAGTATTTCCTTATTTTTCCAAAACCTTTATGGTTTTAAGTTTTATGTTTATAAATATAAACATACAATCAATTATTTATTTTGTTTACAGTGAAAGGTAGGGATTGAGGTTACTTTTTCTTACAAATGTATAAGTTTCCTATCATAATTTGTTGAAAATACTATCAGTTCCCTATTTGACACTTTATTCTATTTGTCTAATTTGATGCCAGTATAAGTCGTATAACTTTATAATACACATATAAAATAGACTGTTTCTTCTTTTTCAACATTTCTTTGGCTGTTCTTTTTTTCTCATTTCTGCATGAACTCCAAAATACATTTGTCAATTATTTCAAAACTCTTGCTGAGATTTTGATTGAGATTACAACATAGATTGATTTGAAAATAACTGATACCATAACAATATTGAGTTTTCATAAATATGAACATAGATATAGCACTACATTTATTTAAGTCTTATTTAATTTCTCTCAGCAATATTTTGTAACTTTCAATATTCAGGTCTTTCACATCTTTTATCAGATTTATGTTTAAATATTTTACATATTTTTTGCTAGTGTTTTTGTTTTTTTTTTGTCGAGACAGAGTTTCACTTTGTTACCATAGGTGGAGTGCAGTGGTGTCATAGCTCACAGCAACCTCAAACCCTTGGGCTCAAGTGACCTCTTGCCTCAGCCTCCTGAGTAGCTGGAACCATAGGTGCATGCTACAACCACCAGCTTATTATTATTTTTTTTTTCTTTAGAGATGGAGTCTTACTCTTGCTCAGGCAATCCACCCTCCTCGGCTTCCCAGAGTGCAAGCATTACAGGACCCTGGTATTTTTTTTTAATATCAGATTTATATGAGGATAACAGATGATTAGGTGACATTGCTTGTGTCTGTTAGGTAAAGTCCCAGTTGTAGTTGTGCCCCTCACCCAGGAGGTGTGCCGTATACCCTTACATTGTGCCTGGTGGGTAAGAGCTCACAAATTCCCTCCCTCTTCCCAGCTCCCTTCTCATCTCTCCCCTCCACTTGAGTTCAATTGTGTTTTTCTCTTGTGTGGGTGTGTATTTGTTCATCTACTGGTTTAGAGTTGGAGAACATTCTACTTAGTAAAGTATCACAAGAATGGAAAAGCAGGTATTCAATGTACTCAATACTAATATGAAACCAGTGGTATTGTTTTTTTAATTCTAATTTGTCTGTTGCCAGTTAACAGAAATACAATTTATGTTTTATATTGATTTTGTATTGTGCAACATGCCTCAACTCGCTTATTTTTTTCCATTAGTCTTTTATATGGATTTCATCAAATTTACTATATAAATCTTGGCTGCAAGCAGTTTTACCTTTCTAATATGATGTCTTTTATTTCTTTTGCTTACCATTATTTCACTATCTAGAACTTCCAGTATAACATTGACTAGGAGTGGTGAAATTCATAATCTTCATCTTTTGCCTAATTTTAGAGGAAAAATACTGTCTTTCACCATTAAATATGATGTTAGCTGAAGGTTTTTAATAGAAGACTTTATCAAAATGAGGAAGTTAATTTCTATTTCTATTTTTTCTATTTTATAGAACATTTTTTATCATGAAAGATGTTGCATTTTGTCAAATGGCCTTCTTGGATCTATTGAAATGATAATATGCTTTTTCCATTTTAGTTGTTTGTTTTTATCTGATAAATTATAGTATTTGACTTTTGACTATTAGGCCAACTTTGCATTCCTGAGATAAACCCTGTTTGATCATGTTTGGCAATTTCTTAAAAAGTTATTTATTAAATAACTCAGCCCCTTCACTTTTAGGTATTTACCCAACTGAAATATATGTGTATGTCCATACAAATTGTATTTCTGACAACAGACTTGTATCTAGAATATGTAAAAACTGTCAAAATTCAATAAAAAGGAAATAAGAACCACTAAAAAATGAGTGTAAGACAAAAGTAGATACTTCATTAAAGATGGCAATAAAGTATGTCAAAATATTCTTAACCAGTAGAAAATACAAATTAAAATAACTTCAGTAATAGTACACATCATTAGAATGGCAAAAAGGAAAGTGAAAACATGCAGTGCCAATTGCTGAAGAAGATGTGAAGTCACAGGAAATTTATGCATTGCTGGTGGGAATATAGAATGCTCAAGCAGTAAGAAAAAAATACTGCAACTTTTTAGTTAAGTTGAACATGTATATTTACTATATTACCTTCAATTCCTACTCATGGTTATTTACTCAGGAGAAAAAAATAACTTACATTCACAAAAACCTGAATGTGAATGCTTAGCAGTAATTACGAAAAACTGGAAACAGGTCAGACGGCTTTCAACTAGTGAATGGATAAAGACACTGCGGTGCATCCATGGAGCGCGAATCTAACTACTCAGAAATGAAAAGTAGCAAAAGCTTACATACACAATGCTATGGATGAATCTCAAATTCATGTTGCTTAGTGAAAAGGGAGAGCCAAAAGGTTCCATGTTGTATAGTGTGGTTTACATAAAATTCTGAGAAAGGGAAAACTCAGGAAATTACAGAGCAGTAGTTGTCATGTATTTATCAAACCTACGCAGAAATGTCACTTGTTTTCCAGGTGGCTGCATCACTTTATAGACTCATCAGCAGTGTGAGTTTCGATTTCTCCGCATCCTCATCACGATGTGTTATTATCTGACTTCTTGATTGTACCCATCCTAATGGGTATGAAGTAGTTAGTATCTCACTGTGGTTAGTTTTGATTTGCATTTTTCTGATGACTAATTATATGGGGAATCTTTTCATGTACTTACTGGGCATTTGTACATATGTTCTTGAGTGAGTACTAATAAAACTTACTCTCTTCTCCATAAACTTATTGTATTGATTTCCCATCATGACATTAATCTAGCAAAAAAGAAGTAAATATTCATTCTGATAACCACATTGTTCCAATAAGTTATTGGAAGACATTTCAAGATAGAAGGACATGTGAGAGTAAACTACATGTAAAAACAGCAAATCATGCCAAACTTAGAGAAAGTGCGAGCACAGGGAGCACAGAAGACGACATCCTCTGAATTCAGAACTTGCTGTATTAGGACACAAATTGGAGTCATGCAGTCTGGGAAGGCTTCATTTTTTTAAATTATTTATTTATTTTTGATTTCAGAATATTATAGGAGTATAAACATTTTGGTTACATGAATTGCTTTTGTACAGTTTGAGTCAAACTTCTAATTGTGCCCATAGCCCAGATAACATACATTGTACCTGTTAGATGTGAATTTACCTGTCCCTTCCTCCCTGGTCCCACCTGCTTGATTTCCATCGAATTTTACTTCTTTGTGTGTCCATAGGTGTTGAATGATTAGTTAATTGTGGGCACATGTGATATCTGTTTTTTCATTGTATGATACTTCACTTAGAAGAATGGTTTCCAGTTCCACCCAGGTTGCTCCAAAAGGTATTAGTTCACCATTTGTGTGTGTGTGTGCCTGAGTAGTACTCCGTGGCATACATTTACCACATTTTATTAATGCCCTCATGTATTGATAGGCACTTGGGTTGATTCTTCATCTTTGTGATTGTGAATTGTGTTGCAATAAACATTCCAGTGCAAGTGTATTTTTGATAAAATGACACCCCCCCCCCCCCTTTGAGTAAATATCCAGCAGTGGGATTGCTGTATCAAATGGTAAGTAGAAGTTTTAGTTCTTTGAGGTATCTCCATACTAATTTCCATAAAGTTTATGATTGTACTAGTTTACAGTCCCAGCAGCAGTGAATAAGTGTTCCTTTCTCCCAGCAGCAGTGAATAAGTGTTCCTTTCTTTCCACATCCTCACCAGCATCTGTTGTTTTGAGACTTTTGATAAACACAATTCTCACTGGAGTTAAGTGCTACCTCATTGTGGTTTGGCATTGCATTTTCCTGAAGATTAGAGATGTTGAGCATTTTTTTCATGTGTTTATAGACGATTAGTCTATCATTTTTTGGCAAGCTTATCTTTTGCCCACTTTTTTTATGGGGTTGTTTGATTTTTTTCTTGCTTATTTGTTTGAGTTATTTATGTATTCTGGTTATCAGCCCTTTATTGGATATATAGCATGCAAATATTTTCTCCACTTCCGTAGATTGTCTGTTCCCTCTATTGACTGTTTCTTTGTGCAGAAGGTTTTATCCATTCGTTAATTTTGGTTATTCTTGTGATTGCCTTTGGGGTCTTCATTATAAATTCTTTGCCAAGGCCTATATCTGTAAGAGTTTTTCCAGCATTTTCTTCTAGAGTTATTTTAGTTTCATGTCTTACATTTAAGTCTGTTAAGATTTTGTTATTGAAGACACTTTATTCTATTTTTTGTTTTTTCCTTTCTTATGTGGTATTGTCTCCTCATATATCTTGTAATTTTTTGATTTTGTGTTGGGTATTGTGATAAAACTACACATAGAAATAACCTATGTATAATCTATGTAAGTCCAGCATAATGTTATTTTCTTCTCATAATAATTTTTTATTGCTCTTCCCAGGTTCTTGAGAGCTCTAAGAATACAGAAACTCTTTAATCCAAATTCAAGGTTTATCAATATAGATAATTAAAAGCAAGGCTTTGTAAATATAACTACTGTCTTATTTATAGTTTATCTTTTCTGCATATCAACTCAAAGTTGAGGAACATATATGAAGTCCACAGTCATGACAGGACCTATACTGCAACTTCTGTTTTAATTTGTTTAATTAAAAGAACAAGTCATATTCTCAGCTACCTTTTTGGTGAACAGTAGCAAAATGCTTACACACACAATGCTATGGATGAATTTCATATGAATCTTAGATGAATCTCTTTCCAATCTCTTTGGTGTTGGAAAAATCAAAAAGTTCCAGATTAGCTCTTTGGATTCTCGTCTTTTCCAAGACCTCAACCTGATAATTTCTCAGTATCTTATTAGACTCATTATGTATTTAATACAATATTCATTTCTTTACCCTTTTGTACCTTAAAGAAATTCCATTCAGAATTTTTAGCTGCCTTCTACTTAAAAGCTGTCATAAATTTCTTAGTCTGCCTTTCTTAGTATTAAAAATACAAGAATAAATGTCTATGCAGAAAATAATTATATATGATAACAACTATTGCTTGCTTAGGGCTTGATGTATATGCTAAGTCACATATAAAAAGGTGCTTATGAAATTTAGTTTGCTTAAAAGTCAATAGTCTACTGGGAAAGTTTTGTTATATTAATTTTATGATGAGGAAACTGAAGCTCAGATAGGTTAAATAATTTGACCAATGTCATATAGCTTTTAAGTAACATAGCCAGGGTTAGAAATCAAGTATATCTGATACACAAAAAGTGTGTACTCTCCCCTTTCTCCCATTTTATTTAGATTCTTACCCTAAAATAAAAGATTTCTTTTTTTTTTTTTTTTTAATTGTTGGGGATTCTTTGAGGGTTCAATAAGCCAGGTTACACTGATAGTATTTGTTAGGTAAAGTCCCTCTTGCAAATGTGTCTTGCCCCCAAAAGGTGTGGCACACACCAAGGCCCCACCCCCTCCCTCCTTTCCTTTCTCTGCTCTTCCTTTCCCCACCCCTCCCTCCTTCTTTCTTGCTCTGCTCTGCCCTTCCCCACCCCCACCATGAGCTTAATTGTCATTAATTGTCCTCATATCAAAATTGAGTACATAGGATTCATGCTTCTTCATTCTTGTGATGCTTTACTAAGATTAATGTCTTCCACTTCCATCCATGTTAATACAAAGGATGTAAAGTCTCCATTTTTTTAATGTGAATAGTATTCCATGGTGTACATATACCATAGCTTGTTAATCCATTCCTGGGTTGGTGGGCATTTAGGCTGTTTCCACATTTTGGTGATTGTAAATAACCAGTCTAGTACAGTGTCCTTATGATAAAATAATTTTTTTCCTTCTGGGTAGATGCCCAGTAATGGGATTGCAGGATCAAATGGGAGGTCTAGCTTGAGTGCTTTGAGGTTTCTCCATACTTTCTTCCAAAAAGGTTGTACTAGTTTACAGTCCCACCAGCAGTGTAAAAGTATTCCCTTCTCTCCACATCCATGGCCAGCATCTGCCGTTTTGAGATTTTGTGATGTGGGCCATTCTTGCTGGGGTTAGATGGTATCTCAGGGTGTTTTTGATTGGCATTTCTCTAATAGATAGGGATGATGAACATTTTTTCATATGTTTGTTAGCCATTTGTCTGTCTTCTTTAGAGAAGGTTCTATTCATGTCTCTTGCCCATTGATATATGGGATTGTTGGCTTTTTTCATGTGGATTAATTTGAGTT